>JAJIYU010006875.1:0-20054 GCA_030144865.1 Tinospora cordifolia | reverse complement strand
AGAAGAATTATAAATTAATCTGAGATGCCATTGCATGTTGTGGTTTTCAAAACGAGTTATGTTTTTCTTAGGTTATTAATAGCTTTGGATACTTGGTTTTTCATGTATACTAAAGTTTATTGCAAGTCAGTCAACAATTGTGTTCATCCATCTATTATTCAGATAGTATTTATCATTTTTTGTGGTCGGTTGTGTGTACCAGCTTAAGCTATTCAAATAAACTATTTTGAAAGGGAAACTTTGTATATATTCATCTTCCATAACCTCCATCTTCTTCTATCTCCTATATTATTATAGTAGTTCTCTCGATATCATTAAAGGAACTTGAAAATAACTGTACAGATTGATCAGCGCCTACTCCAAAAATTTTGGAAAAGTTTTTAAGTCCAATATGATGGCAATGATAGTAATTATTTAAACATTGGGATTTTCAATATGAGTAGGTATGTTTGGGCAACATTTTTCATAAATGGATACTCGTCCATATAATCCAATCATTTCCAGTGAACTCTTGACCCTTCCTAACCAAAACTTTTAGTTACAATAAATTAAATTAACTTGTAAAACTTATTTGAGGCTATTGTGACCAGTTTGACATGGCCTTTTTTTTTTTTTGATCCATTTGATACTTGAAGCAAGTTCAAATATCATATGGAGAACTCATGAAGGTTCATTCCAATGCCCCATTGAACGCCAGTCCCCAACTAGAGGTTTTTAATTAAATGAACTAAATTAACTTATAAAACTTGTTTGAGGCTATCTGAAGCAATCTGACGTTGTTTTCTTGTTTAACACTTGAAGTGAGTCTCCGTTATCCTCTTAAAAACTCATGGAACTAGTGAAACCTTTCGTTTTGCTCACCATACTCCCCTTATAATTTTAAAAATGTTAACCCTCATGTTTAGTTGCCACCGTTGAGTTTGGAACCTTGAACAGACTGCCGGTGATAAGCCGGAGGAAGGTGAGGATGACGTCAAGTCATCATGCCCTGTATACCCTGGGCAACACACGTGCTACAGAAAGATAAGTAATGAATCTTGTTGTTTATAATCCTATGATTATTCAAGGAAAAACATTTGTGATTTCAAGCATCTTTATGCTCTTATCCTTTGCCACCCTTAGCATCAACTAATAATCATCTTTTCACTTCTTGCACCTAACTAATTAACCACATATTGGATCCTAAATAGACCACAGCATATTCATGTTGTTGTGCTATGCAACATCACTTCATTATACGTTGCAAGTTTTCTTTAATTGGGAAATGTAAGCCCTTTTCAAAGATCATGAGGCTCATTTCCACCCATAAAAATATTGTCATTATGATCTGATGTTGGTGTCAAAAGGCTTGATAATCAAGTTTCCGGAAACTCAATAATGGAGCCTCGTAGCTTGTCATGGCATGAGAGGTATCCTCAACACCATGCATTTAAGTGCGATATGACTCACTATCATCCATTCTCAAACCAGTATCATTTTCTTGTGTTGGTGTTCTCATGTTCTATTACTATTACTTGCTAAAATCATACGATTAGATGCTCCTTGTCCTCCATCACTCTCACTATCTTTATTGGTATCTTCATCGATCTGTTCATCACCGTAATTGAAATTGAAATCATTGCCTAGATTAACGTGTCATAGATGGACAAGTATTAACATCAATCCTCGCATATGTATCCACATTTACAGCTTCAATGTGTGACAGTGTAGTGGAATCAACATCGTCCAATGATCTTCGTACACTAGGGCCGCTTATATTTGCATGACTTTGGGAAACTCTTCATAAGAGCTTGAATTGAAAGTTCACCAATGAAATCATAAAATCAACATATACATCCATATAGGACGTTGAGATCTCATGCAACATGACAAATATGTCATTTAACTCTAGCTCATTTATAAGTATAGAAGTCACAAAATTCACATTCCTAACCAAAAATCAACAAATATCTATAAGCCATAATTTTAATTCATTAAAAAAATCATTGTGCATTTTAAACAATCCTTTCAAATTCTTCAAAACTATAAGAACCACTGAACTATGATATGATACAAATATCCGACTATCCCACAGTAGCCTTTGTAGCTGTCTAGCTTAATACTCACATGTTTACATACCAACCAAAGGATAATGTTTTAGATGCACACACCTGCTTTGCTAAGGACTAATTAATCTGAAGCCCCAAGTGACAGTGATGGAGATCCAATGTAGCTTAGACCAACATTATCAAGAGAATAGTGATGTAGCAACATTGTTTGCCAATTTGTGGCTCTGAAAGCAACAGATGATCAGTATATATGCAGCAGTGCAAAAATGGCTGTGCATTTCTATGTATGTAGCCTACATCTTTCCCTTGCCCAAAAACTTTGGTTTAGGATTGGCAATAACTGACTCATTTCTACAAATAGCATTTATGGTTTCCTGACGTAAAGCCTGCAAATCTACCAACCAAAGGATGATGTTCCCACCTCCCCCACGTGCCCCTCTTCTACTATTTGCAGAAACCTGCTTTGCTGGGGACTGAGATGAAGCTCCAAGTGATGATGGTGATGGAAATCCAATTGATCTTAGACCGACATTACCATTTATCAGGAGAGCAGCGAGCAACACATAATAATTTGCCAATTCACAAATCTGAAAGCAACAAATCAGTTCATACAATATGTACATAACTTCTTTCCCTTCTCCAGAAGCGTTAGGCTTAGGATGGACAATGACTAGTTCATTTTTAGAAACAGCATTTGTAGTTGCCTCACTTTCTAATACATACTCGCACACATATCTACCAAGTACCAACCAAAGGATGACGTTCCCCTATTCTAGCGACTCTTTAGGAATTTGCTTGTAAATCATCCCTTGCATTGCGTCATCCACCAGACTATACTTGTGGGCTCATAGGTCGGGGAAGTGGACATTATTTCTCCTTGTGAAAAATATGTGACAATATATATATATAAAATAAAAGGTTAGAGAAACTAATTGCTAATGGAACTTATGAAAATTTGCAAACAGTTATTTCTTGTCGACTACTGAAATGGAATTTAAACAATCACTTATCAAAAACCCCATCACGATCAGCCAAATGTAAGCCATGGAGCATGCACCTCAAGATATTCAAAATAACGAAGTCATATAACAAAATATTACTTGCATTCAGAAATGTTTATTCAACTACAAGCCTATGAGAGAAACATTGTTTGCAAATCTAGAAACAACAGTTAATAACTGATATGAAAAATAAAATAAAGGAAATTAATGCTTCAAAAATAAAATAATTAGAGAGTTCGGGGAAAAAACCATGGGATGCAAGACTTTTTATGTGGAAAAATTCCATTGCCCAAGCATAAATAACAAGATACAGATATATTTTCTTCCTCTTTCAAATACTCGTCCAGATTACAAAGGTATTCAACAAGGACGAGGAGAAATTTTTTTTAAAGAAAAAAATTCCGACGAGTATTTGCTTTGTCAATCACAGTATCTAATTTTCATGCAGACATGTACATATCACAGTATCTCCAAGAGCAGATAACCCTCAAATTTCTAACCTATCATACAGCACCTAACTGAGCAATTATTCCTCTTTGACGACAAAAATAAGCTGCTTTCACTTCCGCTCAAGAATGCTAACCTAACCCCGCCCTGCAGAGTCCGGCCAGCACAGCACCAGCCACGGGCTTGCCTAATGCTGAGTGTGCGTTTTTTAAGGGAAAAATGCTGAAGACTGGCTCTTTGGAATTTGCACCCCGAGCAATAAAGGCTGTATTACAAGACCAAATATGTGCTGCTACTGTTGTTGTGCTAGTTTTGCCAGAATAACCATGTCCAAAATCTTGACATCAAGAGTGTCATCAACTTTGACAATTCCATCTGTACCATCAATACCAATAAGCTTGCCAGTAGCACCACGCTGTGCACCGCTCATGATTTTTATCTTGTCTGATTTCCTAGGCACTACCATCTCTATTTCACTAGGAAAGGCTGTTATCATCTCGCCATTGCCATTTGATCCAATCGATATCTTACAAGCACCATCCTAAACAACAGAACAAAGAGAATTATTTATATGCAGGCACAAAGGTGCCCAAAATATGCCTGGCTTTTATTACAACTACTGCCGCATTAGCAGGATTGTTGGGAGTTATAGAGAACATACCGGAAGCACTTCTCTGACAACCCCTATCATGTGTTCCTCTCCAGGCCTCCGTACATTGACCAATATGTCAGGCATAAGCCATGGCCCATCACCTTCACCACCTATAAAACCATCAAATTTAGAAAATAAATCTAGGAATATGATGGTCATCTGGTAGAAAACATTAAAGATGTGCATTTTAACAATGACTTGAAGACATGCACGATGCCCATATATGTATGTATGGTATGTATGTATACATAATCAAATAAATATAAATGCAAGACAGGAAATCAATTAAATAAAGAAAAACATTATTTGATCCAATCAAATTTTGATGACCACCATAACAGATGGATTCCAAATAACAGTTGAAGTTCAAAACCTTTGAGTGAAATATGCTAGACACAATAAGTTAGAAAATGTTTCATCTGCTCAACAAAGAAAGGTAGATATCCAAAAATTAAGCATTCAGTGGCCAAGTTAAAAAACAATTAAATAAGGGAGATATAAAAGCAAGAGAAATGGGGAGGATTAAAATAATAATAATAATAATCTTCTGGAGCGAGAATCAGTACTTCATGTTAACCACTACACTAGAGAAGGTGAAAATATAAGGGGAGAAAAACAATGGACAAACAGACTCAAATATACTGATAGAGCTTCTATCAAAAAGTCAGATTAGGCATTAAAAATGCAGGTAATAGTGATCAAACCTATTGTAGGAGACATCATATCCAAACCACCACCTCCAGGCGTCATTGGCTGCCCACCAGGGGTACCAGGTAGATATGATGCAGAACTCGGTGTCATTGGCTGGCCACCAGGAGTTGATGGCAGGTATGGGCTTGGTGCACTTGCTGAAAGGGATGAATTAAGCAATCAAGGGACAAACATTAGCAATAAGAAAATAAAGAATAAGAGATAACAAGATGAACTAAAACAAAATAATTTCTAATTATACCATATGCGCCGCTGTTTTCCCTTGGAGTTCCAGCATCACTGTAACTACCACCAGGGGTACTAGTCCAACCTGAGCCAGGAGTTGGTGCTTCATATGATCTTGCAGGAGGAGTTCCTGGCTGCAGGAAAACAGAGTTACAAAAAAGTTAAAAGTTAAAATATTCCACAAATCCCAACCAACCAAAAATCATATATTCAATCAAATTATGGAAGTGAGTAAAATTCCTGACCTGATATTGTGGACTAGTTCCCCATGAAGCTGGGTTACCATCTTCCCAATTATCCCTAATTACATTTTTAACAATTATCAGACACATGATTTAGCAAAAGCAAGCCAGAAAAATCTCAGAACGTATGAAAGGAAACAACTGCGATAATAGAAAAATAGCAATCATGAACAAGACATTATCATAAATAGATATTATAAGTAATTATTGTATGCTCACGACCCAAAAAGAATAACTGCATCTAAATGATTTATAAATGCATCCAAAAGTGCTTAAATCAAGGAAAGGAATTAATCTATCGAGAAGTCTGTGGATGCAATTGACACCATACCATGATAATTCAGCACAAATAGGAATATTGTTTGCTTTTACAAGCAAATTTCTAACTTCCACCTAAACGAGATTTTAGTGTGCTCATATATCGACAAATCCAAAATCTCCACCCAAATGGAACTCCTGTGCTTCTATTAAAAAAATGAAAAGTTTCATCTAAAGAGATTTCCATGTCTTCGTACAAAAACAGATTTAAATACCTAAATTTGACTTTCAAGTATTAAAATGAGAAAATTGCAAAATTTTACAAGAAATGAGATTTCTGTTTGCTTACATAAGCAAATTTCAAATTTCAACTTGAATGAGATTTCTCTTGTACCTATATATAAGCAAATTCCTTTTTTTTTCCTTCCAAAGGGGAACTTTTGGATGCAAAATTAACCAAATACTTAGTTTCCACTTTAATAAAAATTCCCATTGTGCTTATAACATCAAATTCAAAATCACCACCATGAAATGAACTTTCGACTCTTATATTACCAAATTCATAATGTTTAGGAGGGATTACACTTACTTGTTTTTTAGTACAAGTAGCGACGGGGTTTGCCATGACTTTTTAATATCGTCCAACTGTTACCGAGGCTTTTGCCTCGGTTCAATATATAATGACTGAAGCTAACTTTGGTTGGTTAATCCGCTCAGTCCATCGATGTTCGGCAAGTATGATGGTCCTAATGATGATCCTACACGTATTTCATGTGTATCTCACCGGTGGATTTAAAAAACCTCGCGAATTGACTTGGGTTACGGGTGTGGTTCTGGCTGTATTGACCGCATCCTTTGGTGTAACTGGTTATTCCTTACCTTGGGACCAAATTGGTTATTGGGCAGTCAAGATTGTGACGGGTGTGCCCGAAGCTATTCCCGTAATAGGATCGCCCTTGGTCGAGTTATTACGCGGAAGTGCTAGTGTGGGACTTTCGTGTGGTTAAATTAACAAATTCAAAATTTTCAACCCCAAGTTGGACTTTGTGCACTTGTATAAGCCAACTACTAATTTCCACCCATGTGGCACTTCCAAGTGCACCCTAAAGTGAGATTTTCATGTGCTGAAATAAGTAAATTCTTAATTTCCACCTAAATATTTTTTTTTCACATAAGCAAATCTATAATTTCAATTAAAACACAATTTTCGTGTGTTTATATGAGCAAATTTCTAATTTCCACTGAAATATGATTTTTATGAGCTTACATATAAATAAACTCAAAGTCTCCACCCCAAATGGAACATACTAGTGCTTATATTAAAAATGTATGAATTTTTATCTTTTTAGATAAAAGATATGCAAATGGAAGCAAATTCCTAATGTTTTTCCACCGAACAGGACCTCCACATGCTTATACGAAAAATTTCAAATTACCACATGGAACAAATCTTTCTATGCTCGTTCAAAAAAACTTTATATTCTGCACATCAACCTGTATTTGTGAGACTAAATCAGTATATTTACATGTGTGCCAATATTAGCAAATATGCAACATTCACCTCAATTCAAATTTCCAGGTAGCTGTGAAAGTGTAAACTCCTTATTTTTCACTCTGTCAACTTCTAAGGAAATTTACATTTTTCAGCAAAAATTGCACTTTTATATACTTTTAGATATATAAGCAAATTCATAACTAAGCACTCAAACAGGAATTCTTGTATATTTGTAAAAGCAAATTCCTAATTTAAACCTAAATAAGATTTTAATGTCTTTATAAACAGATTCAAAGTCCCCACCCAAATGGAACATTCATACACTTATTTAACAGATTCATAATTTTAATCTATGTATGGTTATGTGCTATTGTAAACAATCATGGAAAATTATAGCAATCTCAATAGATCAGAAGTTCAAGCAAACACCACGTAGATAACTAGGGAAGGCTGCTAACTCCTAGAATTCTTTATTGATAGAAGGCATTCATTCACAAAATTCGCTAATGAGATAACATCCTCAAATGGGACTTCCATGAACCTAAAAAGGCAAATTCCTAATTCTGCCTTAATGAGATTCTCATGTGCCTCAATGCTTGCTTGGAAAAAATTACAATCTTTGCCCAAATGGGACTTTCATGGGCTCGTATTAACGAATCAATAATTTCCACCTAAAATGATTTGTGTTTATATAAGCAATAATTGAGAATAAATGAGTCTCCTTACCCCAATGTTTAAAAATGAATGAAGTGAACCTCTAAATGTGTAACTCCAACAATTCTACCTAAATCCAAGTAACAGAGGATAAATGTGGCCCTTCCGATGAAATCCAACACTCTAATAGGAAAATTGAGTTGTCGCTAAAAATGCTGGCTCCCCTCCCCCCAAGCACCTAGGCGGTGATTAAGGTGCTGTAGAAGGTGTTAGTAATTTTTTTTGGAGGATTTAAAAAAAATTACTTCAACCCTAAATTAATAAAAATTAAGTAATACATTATTTGTATTGCACACACATACATACATATATGGGAATTGAGAGACCAAATAAATAAATAAATATTTTAAGGGACATCTAAATAATTATTTTATAATATACCTTAAACCCATCTAGACCTTGCCTAGGACTCGCCTCTCCTTGCCTCACCTTATAAAAGTTTGCCACCTAAGTTTGTCTTTCTTCCTTGACAACATTGTTCACAAAAAAGATACCCTACCTCTATACCCAGCAGAAGTCTGTAGAGAGGGAAATTTCTTCACTATGTGAAAAGGGGGAAAAAAAAGGTCGGTAGAGAGGGAAATTTCTTCACTATGTGAAAAGGGAGAAAAAAAAAAAAAAAAAAAAAAAAAAAGAGAAAAAAAGAAAAGAAAGGCTCCAATATGAGGTGGAGAAAATAGATAACTTTGCATGTAATCAATGGATGTCATACAGGGAAATGAAATGTTACAATAGGCAACTAGAGTTGAATTCCGTCACTTAAAAAGGAAAAAAATCAGAGAGTGAAAGATTGCTATGAAGAAGGTTGATTGCTCTTGATTAGCATCTTCGCATGTCATATGAAATAATGAGAACAAAAATGAATCATCAAGGACTAATGTGGAACAACATGTTTTGGAAGATCTAGTGACCTCTGTGGGATGTTCCTTGGGTTATCAACCACGAATCACCTCAACCTTCCTTTGGGTAGCAATCCACCATGGAGGGGCTTTTGGCGTCCCATTATTACAAAAAGTGGCAAAAAACTTGATGAGTGGAAGAGAAGTTCTTTGTCCAAGTTAAGAAAAGCTAAGCCTTACCCAATCAATTTCAATGGTTGTATTTTTTTGATAATCCATTAAAAGCAAAATTGATAGTATGATCCGACATTTCTTACGTGCAAAGCATGACAACAGAATGAGACAAGACTTAGTAGCTTGGGAATGCGGTTAGATGAACTAAGAAAAAAAGAGGAATTGGTTCGGCATCAATGCTTGAAGAAGAAGGGTCTTCAAGTGGCTTTTGCAATATCCTAAAGAGCATGAAGCCTCAGAGGCAACAATCATAAAAACCAAACATGAATCCACTCATACAAGTGAGATGCAAGAATAACAATCAAACACTGCTCATCAAGTCCATAGCACTTCACCACTCTTCTCCACCTCATGTTACAAGCGTTGTTGGAAAGCAAGGTTGGCATACAATCTATAATATGTAACTCCAAAAATAATATGGTGTTGCAATGAGGCTTTTTCTGTCCTTGTACTAAATTTCCAATATCCATAACAAGCCATTTTTCTCTCTCATAATTCTTTTCTCACTCATAATTTTAACTATTTCAGAATTCAGATTCCTTCAAAGGACTTGCACTCCCCAATATGGTCGTCAACCTAATAAACCCAACCAAATTAATCCATTTATATTAATATGGGTTATTAAATACCCAACCTGCTTGATTTGGATTGGGTCACAGGTCCAAGCTATAGGGACCCGAGTAACCCAACCCAACCAATATAACTGAAACCTAATTATCAATCTCATTCACAAATGTTACTGGTACATATTCATGATCTAGAGTTTTAGCACTTTCAGCTATAATAATAGCATACTTTAAATTACGTGTAAAAGAAAAGGGCCAATACAAATTGACTAGTGAACTATTGTTCAAAGCTATCGAAATCAAAGTTAATTTTAATTTAAACCAAACTGTTTAGATAGGGGGACAGGACAAACTGGGTTTGCACGAACCTGAATTGTTCAGGTTTTGGGTAGGTTTAGGGCCCAAACTGACCCAACCCACCCATCTACACCCCATACATTCTAAGGCACTTAAATGACTTCCTGATGGATGAGCTAAAGGATCTGAAGGCAATACAAAAGAACATAGGTCGAGCGAAATCCCGGTCACCAGGATTTATTCACTGATAGGTCCAGGTCTTCTAATTATAAATCATTTGTCAGCTTCCTTTTTCAAAATAAGCGGGAGCAAAATTGTTAAAAACTGCCAAATAACTCAACACAAGCAACACTGATGTAGCACCAACCTACTTCTGAAGGTTCATCAAATAGCATCACTCAATAAAATGAAAAAATTCGTAATAGAATTCTAGTGGTAAGAGAATTTGAAACAGGGGGAGCAAAAATATCCGTCCTCAAGCTGTAGCATTTGAAAGAAATAAAAAAAATGGAAAAGAAAAAACCTTGGAGGACTCATTGGAGCATAAGGATTCCAAGCCCGATCACGCATAGGAGTTCTCATTCCATCGTGAATTGGAGTTGCTGAAGAAAATTTGAATGAGACAATATAAAAATTAAAATCCTAGAAAACAACTATTAAATACATAAGTAACATACAAAGGCATCTCAAACTCTAGAAAAATAGATAGCATACAATCTCTCATTGGAGTCATGATTGGATGTAATGGAGTTCGCGAAGGATGCATAGGAGTCTCACTGCCCAAACCATAACGAGGTGTTTCACTGAGAAGAAAAAAAAAATCAAGAGGTCAGGAACCACTAACTATCAATTCAACTTGTATAATAGTAAAAGAAATAAAATATCATTTATTGGTTACTACCGGAATGGAGTTGAAATAGTCACATTGTCAGAAACCTGGTCACGATTAACTACATGTAAACCAAAAGTCATTAAGCATGCATATCAACATTTCCATAATATTACAAAATTTTAAAAAGAAATCACACAAATATCACTTGCCTGTAACAACCTTCATTTGAGATTCCAATTCAACTCGAACTGATTCACCTTTAATATCTACAACCCGGCCACGGTATCCTTTATAGGGACCTAACCTAATTTTCACAGTAGTACCAACCAAAGAATCATGTCCTCTACCTCCCCTATGTCTCCCTCCTCCAGCTGCATAGGATTAGAGTTTCTAAGAACATGCCAACTATAAAATTGTGAATTTAAATGTAGGCATTGAGACAGACCAAATTCCTCAGTATAGTAATAGTTTCTTTTTTTCTTTTAAATCAACAATATTAGCAATGCTTAACTGTAGAACTGCATTACTTAATATATGATAACAATGACATTAAAATAGATATAGAACAAGCAAATAGTTTACAATTAGCAGCTTACAACTTATTGGAGGCCCTCCTCTGGGAGGTCTTCCTGGGGACCGAAGAACATGAGGTGGAGCCCTAAGTGACGGAAATCTTGCAGCCAAAGAATCACCCTGCAAGAGTTGTTATCCACAAATGAGCTTAAGATGGACCAGAAATCAAGAAATAGTTACCCTTAGAAATTCAAGGAAATATAAAAATAAAAATTCGAGAATCTGAGGAGCTTACGTTTCTATCACCATTAGCGCGAGAACCACCTATTACTATACAAGACTGAGCTTTGGCACAAATATAACCAGCATGCTCAAGGTGATGACGATCATTGATGAAAAGAATTCCTCTAAATATGTGTTCAACAGGGCCTTGCTTGCCCTAGAAATAATGAATTTAAACAACATGGTTAAGAGATGCAGTTATGACTAATAAAATAATAATGATTCTTATGGTAAGGATAACATCACAACCTTGCAAGGACCTTCAACAATTCTCACGACATCTTTTACAGACACTATATTTTTAGATCTATCTTGGGCATTGATCTTCCCTTCAATCTTTCTCTTAATCTCCCTCAATTTAACTAGTGCAACCTCAGGTCTGTCTGGAACTCCCTTGAGTACCTAGCGTAGATGTTAAGCACTTGTTTATATTTCAATTCCGCTAAAGAAATCAATCAGACAATTCCAAGAACCAGAACCCTTTGTATACCTGGAAAGCTTCACTTTCTACACGTATAATTACTCCAAAACTCATATTACTGTGCAACAACATAAGAAACAAAATCAAACAATGACAAGCAAAAACAAGCATACACACAAGAAATTGGTGGTAATGGAACCTGAAAATCACCAAATACTCACTCAAGCAACACAAGATCATGCAACTCATAGTCTCCAATTCTAGTGATACCAGTAGTCACTTCAGAGCTCTCCACAACATTGTCAGCAAATACACGGATCTGAAAGCCACAATTGACCATGAACAAGTTCACATATCCCACAACTACACACATTTCTACATCTTAGATTTACTTAACTTACGTCTTCTTTGGTTGTATCAGATACGATAATGAGTACATGACCTTCCACCTTTACAACCATTCCAGTAGCCCCTTCCTGAGCTCCAGACACAACCTTCACATGATCTCCAAGATTAAAGTATTTGCAGAGGTCTTTCTCATTCACAGCAAGAGTTTCCTGTATATGGCAAGCATAGCAGAAATTATATCATTTTAAATGGCAAATGAAGGTTTTTTATGCTTTTTAATTACCAACAGAAAGTTCAAAAATTCAGTACTGGCAAGCCCTTCATTTTTGGTCTAATGTGGACATTTTCTTCTTCTACTTTCTCAACCCATCCCATCAAATTTATGAGATCTCCCCTGACAACAATAACGGCATCACCCTTCATAAAGTGACCTTTCTTTCTGTTGGCAAATAAAGTAGACAGACTAGCCATATCACCATCCCCATCTTCAGGCTTCCGAAATTTCTCAAGCTCGTCAAAAGTTGGCTGTATATTATTTGTACTAATAGATTTCATGGACACTGTTTTATATAAAAATCCGTCCTTGAACATCATTCCACCAATATTCTCAAAGTAAGCACCAGTACTCGGATCCCTCCTACGCTCAACACGGATATGCATCTCTCTGAAAACACATGGCACATAAGACATGATGAACCAAGAAAGCAAAAGCAATTTAATAGGTTCCAAAATATTGATTCCATACAGCCTAAAAGTAGAAAATAGTAAGTTACCTTGCTTCTTCTATGTTCATAAAACGTGGAGGCGGCACAAATGCCTTCTTTTTCACAACTTCTCTACCTTCCTGAAGAATGAGAGGAAGATAATGAATTGCAATGTGTGTACATTATTATTTAAGCTGATCACTTCAAAGAACTTGAAACAAGACTGAAAAGCTAAAGTTCAACCTAAAAATTAAAACAGGAAGAAAAGTAGTAGATGAACAAAAAACACACTTTAGGGGAAGCAAATAGCATCTTGTAAATAAAAGAGAATAATTAAAAAGGTTTACCAGTTTATTAGCAAGCGCCTGTAAATCAATCCTTGGGATTAGTTTCACAGTAACTCTCTGCCTCACATTATCCACATCTTCAACCTATAGAAAAGAGAGTTTTAGGGTCAGGGTAATTGGGTAAGTACAAGATAAGTGAGGTGACAGATGGAGCGAATGTCTGATACTTTTGCAAGGTCTCCTTTATATGTCCCGATCTTCATGCGAACCCATGTGTTCCTGGAAAGATCAATTGCTTTGGCTTCGACTGAAAGCACATCTGTCATTTCTTTTATCGGAACAAGCATCACTTTTGCAGAGTATATATTGCGCAGGCCTTTGCAAGCCTGAGAATAATGGAGATATGAGTATTGATCTAGTAAGGTTTAAATTTCATTGTAAATTCATATGCGTATACTTATTAAGTTCATTACCTCCTTCACATGGGCTTCTTTATCTGCTTCGACATATATGTAGTTTTTCAGATGATCAAGGGCAATAGCAGATTTTATTTGCAATTCAGATCCTTTATCAATGTACTTCTGCATGAGACAGACAGCCGCCTCTCGCTCGTGGCCAATCTATTCACAAAATTAGCAACACAATTTCAGATTAAGATAGCAAAAAATTTGAAAAAAAAGGATCAGAAACAAACTTTATAATCTACCATCATACCGCACATTTGACCATCCACAATTTTGGATCCTTAACTGACGGCAAAAGAGCTTGCTGTTCAACATCTGTGGTTTCTTCATCATACTCCGTGTGGCTTGATTTAGCATATCTTGCCTGGATACTCCTTTCAAGAGCTTCAACGTCTTCTTGGTCATCCTCACGAGGCAATAGAGGACGACGGTGCATCCTTCTCCCATCTACTTCATCGGGTATATCAGCACCACCATCAACTATAAAGTCTGCATTTTTATCACATCGTTCAGTTAGCCTGCAGTCTCAAATCACAATGAGGCAAACATTCCAACTTGCTCTTTTTTCATTTTGTAATTCAGGTAGAATATGACATAGTGATGTGTCTCGTATATGACAGCTAGGTTAAACACTAATATTGATCCTAGAACAAGTTTCTTAATTTTTCTAAACAATACATGAGAAGAACCTCAAACCAACAGAGAAAAATGAACCCGGACACGAATAGAAAAACTACTGATTTTCGTATATGTCGGTAGTCAGTTAACCAAATTTTTCAAAAAATTAAAAACTTAAAAGCAAAAATTCGTTCAGGTAAAACTAGAAACCCCTACCGTCTTCGCCTTCTTCCTCCTCTTCCTCTTCTTCGCTGTCCACAGCAGCTTCGAGCTCAAAGAACTGCGAACCAGAGCGCCTCTTGTGCTTCTGGCGAGACCCACCACCACCGTACTCGTCTTCATCGTCCTCTTCCTCCTCCTCCTCGTCCTCTTCGGCCACATCATCTATAAATTGAGATCTTCGCCGCTTCTTGCCACCGCCGCGACGTCCGTCGTCTTCGTCCTCGTCGTACTCATCGTCTTCTTCTTCTATCTCTTCGTCCTCTGGTTCGAGATCGTCTTCATCTTCGTCGCGTCGACGAGGCATTTTTCGTCGACTAAGATGTGTAATCCGAGCTTTTTTAGGTGAATTATGCGAACAAGATACTTGAAGGATTAGGGTTTCTGGCTTTAAAAATAAAATAGAAGTTCTAGAACACCGCTTGGAGATTAACGAGATTTCGATTCGGAAACCCTAGAATGTTACAGAGAGCCGAGAGAGGGAAGAGGCAAAGTTTCGGATTGCCGTGGACGCTTGCTTCGAAGTTGCTATCGAAAATCCTCGTAACGCCTTCAACTGCAGACTAAGAAGTTAATGGGCCTATGGTAAAGGCCGAAGTCCACTAGTTAGTGGATTGAATTGTAGCTGGTCTTGATGAAAAGTTGGACTTGACCCACTCTGAATGACTGTAGTCCAGGAAGAGGTGATGGGCCGCAGGCAGGGATGCCTACGTCTGTCAAACAAAATTAAAAGGTTAAAAGTTAAAACATAAAAATTGTTATAAATAATAATAATAATAATAAAATATTAAATGTATTTGTAATCCCTTGGATATTTAGTATCATGTAACCTCTAAATCTCATAATTTCTAAATTAATGGGATTATTTAAATATCATCATTATGATTGATGTAACCTCACATTCTAAAAAATTATATAAAAGGGTCTTGTGTCTCATAGAAATCATCAATAAATAGAACAATTCTTTCTTGAAAAACTTTCCTCTCTAATGTTTTGAAATTTCTTCCCTTTCTCTTAAAAAAATTATTATTTTTTTAATTTGTTCTAGTTTGATTTATAACACGTTATTAGCACGAGCTACTCTTCAAGATCAACTTCGAAGGCACGAGAGTTTAGAAAGAATAGGCTTAAAGGTACACTTTGATGTATGTGATTAAATATTTGAGTAGTACAATTTATTTGTACATGTTTGATTATTTATATATAATATTATTTACTATTAATTATATGCAATTATATTGACTAATGAAGTATGCTATGTAGTTGCATCTAGTACGATCTTCTACATCAGAAATTAAAAGTCAAATAAATAAATTTATTTTGTTATAAAATAAATGAAAAGCTACTAGAAGATTAAGAAAATTAGAAGAGAACTAAAGAGAATAGAAAATGAAGAAGAGATTTTCATTCTCTTGATAATAGGTTGAATTTCAACCTTGGTGCATCCTTTACAATGTGAACACCCTTTTATATAGGCTCTTGGTCATAATGGGTAATAAATATTCTTTATAACATGTAAATATAATGGTTACAATAATATAAATGCCTTATAAGTTACACAAAAATGATGGACCATAAACCTATTATAATTTATAGGTTAGAGAATATTAAATGGTGAGTGGTTACAAAGGCATTCAAGATAATTATTTATAACATATTTCATATTTTATCGATTGATTATGTTTTATTATTGATTTTTATAAATAGCACTATAAGTTTGGGGGAGTAAAGCTAAACATTGAAAGAGATACGGGTTATTCTGTCTTAGAAGGCCGGTTACTCTAAATAGACAGCCCTTTCCTAGAGGTTGTCCTACCAATTCATACAAATAGTATATTTTGATTAAATATCAAGATGTAAACATATATGTAATTGGTATAATTTATTATCAACTAATATATATATAAAATATCTATTTCATTAAAATAGATTAAAAATTTATTTGAAAAAATAATAATTGTTTAAATAATCACATTCTAATATATTTTATATAACTTGTAAAGCAATATATCAAACCTCACGAAGTTAGAATTTGTGGCACTTGAATTTCGAAAAAAATTATTTATCATAGATTTTAGATGTTGAAATTCATTTTGATGCGATGAGTCTTGGAGACATCATCAAAGAGGGAAACAATAAGTCTTTACAAAATCGTGACAAGGCAATGATTTTTCTTCGTCACCATCTCCACGAGGGATTGAAAAATAAGTACATTACCATGAAAGATCCACTTGAATCATGAAAATGTTTAAAAGAAAGATATAACCACCAAAAAACAGTAATTATTTCAAAGGCTCGTTATGACTGGATTCATCTTCGGTTAAAAGACTTTAAAAACGTGAGTGAGTATCACTCCGCGGTATTTAGAATTAGCTCACATTTATTATTGTGTGGATAAAAGATCACTGATGATGATATGTTAGAAAAAAACATTCTCCACTTTTCATGCCTCGAATGTGCTCCTACAATAGTACGAGAGAAAGGATTTAAAAAATATTCAGAGCTAATTTCTTGTTTTCTTGTGGCTAAACAAAATAATGAGCTATTAATGAAAAATCATAAAATTTGTCCAACTAGTTCTACTTCATTTCTTAAAGTGAATACAGTGGCATCAAATAATATTGGACATGGAAGAAGTTATGGTCGTGACCGTGGTCCTAGATGCGGTCGAGGTCGACATACATATCGTGGTGATCATGGAAACTCTTATCATCATAAAAATAATATTAGCCATTAAAGGTGGAAAAATAATGAGAAAAAAGAAGAAAAAGGAAACATAGTTTCAAAGAATTCTGAAAATGTATGCTACAGATGTGGTATGAAAGGACATTGGTCATGTACTTGTCATACGTCAAAACATCTTGTTGATCTTTATCAAGTATCATTAAAAGAAAAGGGGAAAAATATGGAGACAAATTTTATTTTTCAAAATGATGACATTGACCAAAGTCATCTTAACATGATACATTTGGATGTAACAGATTTTTCTAAAAACTCGTAAGGAAGATTTGACTAAATGAATATAAATTTTTAAATTTTATTATTATTACTTTTGATTATGCGTATTACTTTTGCATGTTTGTTTTTAATGTGTATTTATTTTAGTATATTTTTCTCGCATTTATATATAAAATAAAATATTTCTTACGAATATTTATTTTATTTTAATAAAGAAAATATTGATGTTCATGATCAAAATTTAGCTAAAATCAAGATTATTATAAATGATGCACTGCTCTCTACAAAGTCTAAAAGAAACTTGTTAAGTTTTAAAGATATTAGAAAAAATGGATATCAAATTGAGACAATTAATGAAGGAAATATTGAATACCTTCATATTACAAGTATGGTATTGGGTAAGAAACATGTATTAAAAAAATTATTCGTTTTTTCTTCTGGTTTATATTACACAAATATTACAACAATTGGGATAAATACTACAACAAACCAGAAGTTTACTGATGTCGATGTTTTTAATATTTGGCATGATCGACTAAGACATCTTGGTTCTATAATGATACGAAAAATCATTGAGAATTCTCATAAACATTTACTTAAGAACCAGAAGATTCTTAACTCTAGTGAATTCTTATGTGTTGCATGCTTTCAAGGAAAGCTTATTATTAGACCATCACCAACTAAGGTTGGAATTGAGTTTCCTGTATTTCTAGAACGTATACAAGGTGACATATGTGGGCTCATTCACCTACCATGTAGACCATTTAGATATTTTATGATTTTAATTGATGAATCTACATGATGGTCACACGTGTCTTTATTACTAGCTCAAATAATACAATTGAGAGCTCAATTTCCAAACTATCCGATCAAGAAAATACACCTTAATAATGTTAATGAGTTTACATTTTAAGCTTTCAATAATTATTGCATGTCAATTGAGATTATTGTTGAACATCTCGTTGCTTATGTTCATACACAAAATGGTTTAATAGAATCATTTATTAAGCGCATCCAATTGATAGCTAGACCATTGATTATGAGAGCAAAACTCCTTGTTTCTATGTGGGGACATACTGTTTTACCTGCAGCAGCTCTTATACGCAACAGGCCAACAAATTTTCATAAATTTTTCCATTTGCAATTGGCTTATAGTCAGGAGCCAAATATTTTCCATTTAAGAATTTTTGGATGTGCGGTATATGTTCCGATTGCTCCACCACAATGCACTAAGATGGGTCCTCAAAGGAGATTAGGTGTATATTTTGGATATGATTCTTCATCAATAATTAAGTTTCTTGAACCAGTGATTGCAGATATTTTTATAACATGGTTTGCTGACTGTTATTTTGATGAGACCGTTTTTCCAACATTAGGAGGAGAGAATAAACAGTTGGAAACAAAAGTATATTCGAATGTTTCATCATTATCCCAATTTAATCCTTGAATAAAGCAATGTGAACATGAAGTTCAAAGGATAATTCATTTGCAAAATATTACAAACAGATTGTCAGATGCATTTACTAACCTCAAAAGTGTGACTAAATCTCATACTCCAGCTGTCAATGCTCCAGCTCATATTGAAGTCCCTGAAGGACAACTTGTTGCAAATGAATCAAAGACGCGCCTGAAGCGTGGTAGACCAATTGGTTTCAAAGACAAAAATCCTTGAAAAAGAAAATGAGCAACTAATAATGTAACACCCCACCTCCCAAGTCTCATCTTCCAAGTCATCTGACGGTTCAATTTTCTTTGATCAAAATTCTTGGGATACCCGGGAGAAGTCATCTGACGGTTCAATTTTCTTTGATCAAAATTCTTGGGATACCCGGGAGACGGGCCTGTGCTACATTTTCTTCTTCTTAGACTCAAATGCATTAGGGTTTCTGTGCACATTAGTCTATGTACAAAAATAACATCATAGTAAAGAAGATCATTCATGTGTTCATTTAACAATTCCAAATATAATATTTCGTTACAGCGAAAAATGAATTTAAAGCTGAAAATACATGAGTTTACTTGGGCCTATTTGCCCTACATTAAGTTAAATAAAAATTTTTTAAGGAACAATTTTCGCGCAAGCTGATCAATTTCCTGTTGTGAAAAATAAGGGGGTGAGCTACACAGCCCAGTGAATCATTCCATCTATTTAATTCATTATTCCAACCAGACAATGCAAACAGATCAAACACTTTCAGAAAATAATTCGATTCATCCAGCATATTAATTCAGTCGTAGTTTAGACCGAACGAGAATACTCTCTGTGCTCCACATCTGGGGAGAGATCAATTCTGAAACTCAAATCCCTTTCTAGCGGGTTCATTTTTGAAACTCGTTCCATGCTGGTGTCAGTATTGACAGCCAGTTCTAATTCTACATAGAACACAGAAAGTCCCCGTACCGGTACGTGGTTGAAATCTCATTTAATCTGACTTTTGTGTACAAGAGCATGATAGATAAATATTTCAACAGAAAATTAAACATACCACAATATAACATGATAAATCAATAGAAACACAGATTTTCGATTTTTGATGTAGAAGATCGTACGAGACGCAACTACAGAGTATACTCTCTCAAACAGGAAAGCGACTTTCGATTTCTGATGTAGAAGATCGTACAAGACGCAACTACAGAGCATACTCTCTCAAACAGGAAAGCGACTTTCGATTTCTGATG
>JAJIYU010006874.1:0-19958 GCA_030144865.1 Tinospora cordifolia | reverse complement strand
TCAACAGAACCATCAGACTTGGTTTTAATTTTATAGACCCAACGAGAACCAACCGGATTTTTACCTGGAGGAAGAGGAACCAAATCCCAAGTTGCGGTCTTGTCCAATGCAGAGAGTTCTTCAGTCATAGCCTGTTGCCATAAAAGATCAAGTGCTGCCTCCTTATAAGAAAGGGGCTTAGAGAGATGATGGATAGAGACTAAAAAGGATGTAAAAGACTGTGAATAAAAATTATATGAGAAATCAGGCAACTGAGTAGACTTACGAAAACGTGAAGGGTAGCGGGAGATTGGAGGATCAACAATCTCAGCGGATGCTTGGGATGGCATAGGCAAAGAGGATGCACCAGGAGCAGCAGGGGGTGAAGAGTTGAAAACCTCAGGCAATGAGACATCTGCACTAGGAGAAGGCAATCCAATATGGTCATCAGAAAAAGGATCTATGTGAATAAGATCCGAAGTGGAGACATTATGAGATGGGGATAGCGAAAAAAAGGAAGGTGTTCAAGAAAGAAAACATAATGATAGACATAAAGCTTTTGTGCAATAGGATCAACACAACGATAACTTTTTTGTCCGTGACCATAGCCAAGAAAGACACAGAGGGCTGAACGAGAAGATAACTTGTTTCGTTCAACATGAGGACGCAAAACAAAACAAACACATCCAAAGACTTGTAAGGAAGAATAATCAGGAACACGATCATATAACTTCTCAAAGGGAGAGAGTCCAGAAGTTTGGGATGTTGGGATGGTATTTATGAGGTGAACAGCAGTGAGGACTGCCTCACCCCAAAACTCATTTGGGAAATTGGCAAAAAGAAGGAGAGATCGAGCAGTTTCAACTATATGTCTATGTTTTCGTTCTGCTACACCATTTTGCTGAGGAGTATCAGTGCAGGATGACTGACGTAAGGTCCCATCTGAGGCAAGTAAATTAGAAAATTCAGTAGAGGTGTATTCTCCACCTAAATCACATCGAAAACATTTAATGGTGGCAGAATGTTGCGTTTGAATTAGGGCTCGAAAGGCAACATAGACATTAAAGAAATCAGAACGACGTTTCATAAGATAAATCCAACAATAACGAGTATGATCATCAATAAAGGAAACATAGTAGCGAGATCCCCCATTTGTAGATACAGGGGTAGGTCCCCATACATCAGAATGAATCAAATCAAATGGAGCAAGAGAAACAGAAATACTTTGAGGAAAGGGTAGGGCTGTGAATTTAGCTAATTTGCAACCGCAACAATCAGAAATGTCATGAGACTTTAAATTTCCCAATGATCCTTTTGATGCTAAATATCGTAAACGAGAAGCAGAAACATGTCCTAGTCTGGAATGCCATAAGTAAAAAAGAGACGAATTAGAATGCAAATGAAAAGACGACAGATCAACACTAGAGGCAGTGACATCAGGAACCTGCAACCTCTCCAACGTGTATAATCCCCCCTGCCTACGGCATGTCCCAATCACCTTCTGAGAATGAAGATTCTGTACAGAACAAGAAGTAGGAGAAAAGTGAACAGAATAGCCAGAATCACATAATTGACCAATAGAGATAAGATTTAACTTAAGATTAGGGATGCAATAAACATTAGAAAGGGATAAGCAAAGAGAAACAATAGGACCAATACCAACAGATGACAGAGAGGTGCCATCAGCAGTCATAACAGATATTGATGGTGATGAAGAGGATAAGGAAGTAAAAGTAGATGAGTCACATGACATATGATATGACGCACCAGAATCAAAAATCCACATAGACGAAGGCATACCTGAAGGCTCGGAGGATGACAAACCTAAGGGGGAAGATGTAGACATAGCATGAGGTTGAACTGCAAGAAATCTCTGCAACTGTTCAGCAAGAGCCACAAGGTTGGGATTTGATGAAGGTGCCTCAAATCCAGTGGTGTTGGTGGGCAAAAAATTCAAACCAGGCGGATGGTGAGATGATTTTTGAAGCAACTGAGGGCATTGAGATTTCCAATGACCCTTTTTTCTGCAAAAACTGCATTCATCTATACCGACCTTAGAGTGTCGTTTGTTCTGAGAAGAAGTAGAGAACTTACGTGGTACTGCTAAGACAGACGGTGTAGGAACAGGAAGAAGTCCTTTGCCTACTTGAGACTTTAATCTGATTTCCTCAGCTAAAAGTTCATTAACTACTGAGTCAACTGATGGAAGTGGACTACGATGTAAAATGGTACCACGAAGGCCTTCAAAATCATCTCGAAGGGCCATTAAAAATTGAACCAAGCGTTGTTCCTCTCTACGAGAAATATAGGGGGCAAAGGCTTGCAATTCACTAGATTCAGTGAGAACTAATTGATCCCAAAGATGAGATATGGTATTATAGAACTCTTGAATAGTCATATTCCCTTGTCGAACAGCTCGAATATCAACTTCTAATTGATATTGTTTAGCGAAATTGGATTGAGTATACAACCTTGCCAAGTAATCCCAAACTTCTTGAGCAGTGTCAAATTTTGCTAACTGCGTACCAATCGTTTGCTGAACAGAGTTGTTGATCCAAGTAATAATTTTTGAATTATTGGCATCCCAAACATCTAACAGCTCTGCATATTTTTCATTGGTGTGATCTGTAGGTTTAGTGTTCGTACCAGTAACATAACCCCATAGCTTCTTTCCTTTCAAAAAATTTTTCATCACATAGCTCCAATAAGAATAATTCTGTCCATCTAATCGAACACTAATAGATTGAAGTGAATCATCCCTTTCACTTCCCATAAGGAAGTGCTCAAATCCAGTAGGCTATTGGAACCTGTTTAAATATGCCACGCAGTGAATAGATAATTATTCACTAAAAAATCAGTCAATCAGGTGTGCAAGAATGGGCTATCGGTATGCCAAAACAGGGACGAAACACACCGAACAACAGCAGAGGAAACACACCGAACAGAACAGAGGAAGAAGAAAACCGGCGGGACGCAGTGCAGCAGAAGAAGAAGAAGAAGAAGACCGGCAACAACGGGACGCAGTGCAGCAACGGAACGCCAGAAGGTGAGCAGCAACGGGACGAAACACATCGAACAACAGCAGAGGAAGCACACCGATCAGAACAGAGAAAGAAGAAAAATCGGCGGGACGCAGTGCAGTAGAAGAAGAAGAAGAAGAAGACCGGCGGCCAGCAACGATGGAGCAAAATCGCAGAATCAGAAGAATCGGAGAACCAAAAAGTAGCAGCGGCACGGTCAGTCGACGGTGAGCAGCGGTATACCAAAACAGAGGAAGAAGAAAACCGGCGGTCAGCAGTGCAGTAGAAGAAGAAGAAGAAAACCGGCGGCCAGCAACGATGGAGCAAAATCGCAGAATCAGAAGAATCGCTGAACCAGAAAGCAACAGCGGCACGGTCAGTCGACGGTGAGCAGTGGTATACCAAAACAGAGGAAGAAGAGAGCAATGAGCAGTAACCGGCAGTAGCAGAGGAAGCACACCGATTGCAGTTGTCGATATTAGTTACAGAGAAGTAGTTGCAGAGATGCAATAGAGAAGAATCGCAAACCGAACAGCACAAACAGAACAGCGCAGAACTGAACCAGAGATGACGACTATTTCAGCAATACGAATGCAATATGACGAACAACTGATGTACCCACTCTGATATCATGATAATAAGGAATTTGTCTAATATTGCAAAAGAATAAAATACAAGACTTGGACTGTGGCTTATATAGCCCTACATACAGAATACCTAAACTACCGTATATAACTAATAGTTCTTTCCTCTTCACGGACCGGCAGCATTAGCTTCCCATCTCCTTCATTTCAGCTTCACGTTCCTCTACATCACAGACAACAATAGCAGCCATTATTTTAGCTCATTCATGCACAGATACGCAGCTAGTTCGTTCCTCTCTGTACGACGCAACGCCACTAGATGTAGCTGCACTTTTCCCCTATTCTCCCTTCCTCTTCTTCACGCCCAAGCAGTCCATCTTCTCTTCTTCTTTTCTCCTTTCTTCCATTGTGGTCGTCGTCCGAAACAAAGCACACCCCTATTTCATTTCTTCTCCGTTTAAACCAGCAGCAGCTGGTTTCCATCCCCCCCTTTTTTTTCTGGACGCACCAGCAGCTCGGATCCACTTCTCTTGCACCTTCCTTCTCTCATTTACCGTCCAGCAGCTGCTCCCCTTTTGATTTGCCCTCTGTTTTTCCTCCATTTTCTTCTTTGATTCGGTTTCTCAGCTCCTTCTTCAGCTCCATCTTCATGGACCAGTTGCACACCGAGAATCAGCTGCAGCAGCTGCTCTTCTTCTTCGCTTCATCTTCTTCTTCATTCGACAGCCGTAGCAGCAGCAGCAATAACAGCAACAGCAACAGAGCACCGTTGCTCTGGTTCCTCTTCTTCCCTCTGTTCGTGCAACGATAATCCAGAGCAGCAGCAGCAGCACACTCATGTTCTTCCTTCCTTGGTTGTCTTCTTCTTCTTACCGCACTACCAGCAAGCACCACAAAATACACCCAACTGCTGCACTTCGTTTTTCTTCTCCACGCACACAGCAACAACGGAAGACTGCTGCTCTTCTTCGTCCCAACGCACCAACTGCTCTCTTCTCCTTTCTCCATCGTTTCGGTTCAGCCTACCATTCAAAATCATCATCTCCTGCTTTGTTTCCGTCCAAAGCAGCAGCAGCAACCGCTGCTTTTCGTCTTCATCTTCCACCTCCATCGTCACGCACCACCCGTGTTTCTTCTTTTCGATTTGCTCCGGCTGCAGCTGTAGCAGTAGCAGTAGCAACAGGGTGCCCTGCTTTCTTTCCTCTGTTCTTCTTCACGGTTTGCAGCACTCTGCAGCTCCTCTTTTCGTTCCACCACAGCACACACCTCCCTTTGTTTCTGCTTCATTAGCCAAGCCACCGACAAAACATGGAGCAACCAGAAAATTCCAGGATTTTCTTCTTCGGTTCCTTTCTTTCACCGCCCACTCAAACCAGATAAATCTAGTTCTTTCTTCTAATTTCCGATTTTTTTTTTTCATATGAACTTAATTAAAAGCTTATTATAAGTTCATATATATCATTTGTTTAATCCTTATCATAGTTTATAAATTTATATGTATTAATTATTTTTTTTTCCGATCCTCAATTTATTCCAAATTCACAATTACTATTTTTACCAATCGATAAAATTTTTTAATACTACATTTCATCATATATATGTTATATTATGATTATTATTTATTATTTTATTTTTCTAGCTAATTCAACTAATATCGATTTTCACTTTATTATTTTATTTCATTTTATACCTACTCGTAACGTGACATGCTTACAAAGTTACGGGGTGTTACACGGCCCTTCACCCTATATCTCTCTAGCATCAGTTCCTCGAACATCTCTGATCCTACTGTTGTTCTTCACCCCATGCCTCTCTAGCATTGGTACTTCGAACCGTTAGCATATTCTGCAATTGCACCTCTATGTGCATTCGAAACATTGCTGTTCTTCACTTCGTGCCTCTCTAGCACCAGTTCCTCGAACAAACAATGAAGCTTCGGTCGCTTTGCTCACTTAGCACCTCTGTGTTTGCCACTACTGTGGTTGTTCTTCACCCTGTGCATCCACTTGCACTAGTCCCTTGAACAAGTTCCATCCTGGAACAAAAGTTAACTCAAGTGCTACCCCACTTGATTCTCAGCTCAACTGATCTATCCGACATCACCATTGTGTGACCTCCATGCTAGCAACTTGCCTCTGATGGAGCTTCTCCCAGTCCCTCGACCACAGTCTTCACCCGTGAAGAAACTATCGCAACAACTGACATGCTGCCCACTTATCGATTCTGCTCAATTGATTCTCATGAGTTCATCTGACTTGAACTCATCCCAAAAGCATCTGTATATGACAATCTTGAACTCTAGTCCCTCGACCACCGTCTTCACCCTGAGAACAAGCATTGCCTCAATTAAGTCCCATTCTGCCTCTGCAATCTCGGTGGTGTTCTTCACCCCGTGCCTCTCTAGCACCGGTGCCTTGAACAACTTGGCATTCTGCACTTCTGTGTATGTATCGGGTCCTTTTCTAATATTTATCACCCTGCGCTTACCTTGCACTAGTCCCTCAAACGAAATTGCACCCCCTGTGCTGATATTGGTCCCTACTGTTGGCCACATCTTGTACCTTTGTGCGTATGCTGATCTAAACTAATGTTCTTCACACTGTGTCTCTCTAACACTAGTTCCTCGAACTGGTCAGCATTCAACTCTGAATTCGGCAAGCAACCACTTGCATAATTGGACCTCTTGTCACCTCTGTGACTATTGGCTTCAATCGCATATACTTGGTTCTTACTGCTCTTGCCCTCAAGCAGGTGTTCCAATCGAACCATGATGCCTCTCTAGCATCACCATCTCAAATTGCTCCTTAACCTAAGCATATGTTCCCACATGAACTCTCGAAGTTGCCTCTGTGCCCGCTCTGCACGTATATCTCAGTACTCATACCACAAGGCTCTCATATGTATGCCCATGAAGTACTAGCTTCAACTCAGATCTGTGCCGAGAAAGATGGGACAACTATCTCTGTTCTTCACCCTGTGCGTCTCTTGCACTAGTACCTCGAACGTCCCTTCATTACTCACCAATCCCTTGTCGTTACTGTCCCCTCGGATGCTCAAGCAAGTCACCAACGTACTGCCCTTGCGTTGGAACAAGCAACTCTGACGGCCAGTAGCCTTCTCTACTACTCGGAACCATTGCCTCTTAGCCCACAAGCTCTAGTACATCGCTTCGTGTTCATTGAGATCACTAACCTTGTTGCAACTCGTTTATGGGTCCTCATTTTAGTCTATTTGTGTTACTAGCTTCATCCCTCTGGATATCTCTTATGCTGGCAACTGTCTCCACTGCGGATTCGAATGTGTCAGAGCTTACTGCCTTGTCATTGCACCTCGGTCAACGATTTCCATAATCTGGGCCCCTCTGCATATCCTGATATACATTCTCGCACATGCCTTGCCAACACTCTTGTTGACTCTTGAAGCCCACTCTGCTTCTGTCTCTTGGCCTCTATCGAGTATCTGTCCCTGATTAGCCCTCTCTAAGCATTGGGTAACACTTCTGTGTCTACCAATTTTGGTTTCCTTGCTTACCGCAGCAACTGTGTGTGAGGTTCTTCTATCAGGTCGTAACGCCTCAGATACCACTTCCCTCTGGAAGCGCCTCTGACACCACTTCCCCCACTGGAAAAGATGGTGTTGATACCAGTTCCCTCTGGAACTTGCTCTGATACCATTCGTCACGGGCTTATCGTTCGTTCCCTAGAATTGCCCGTGCGGTACCTCGAATACACCTATTCTTGGCCAGCCATTCACACAAACTCATCTCAATTAACTCAGCGGAAGTCTTAAACTCAACGTTGGGTTAGAACCTCGGATAACCAGCTCGTTTGGGACTATTGGATAACTCGGGCATATCGGTACACTGAGTCTCAGCTGACAGTGTACTGCCGTAAGCACTGTGGATGGCTCCCCCGAGCGCATCCCTCGTTGGATGACTCCTCTGAGTGCATCCCATATAGAGCATACTCCAACACAATGGCTAGAGATAGCTCAATATCCTATTTAACTTGTTATATATATATATATATATCCTATTTAACTTGTTATAGCTAGTTTTTTAATTTATTTTTTACAAGAAATATTAATAAAAATATATAACATAAATAATTAATCAAAAATAAAATTACTTAATTTTTTTGAAAAAAATAAAAGCTATATCGTCAACATATTAATAAACACGTTAAATTTAAATTATCTTTTAATTTATTCACAATCGTGTTAAATAAGTCATTTTCAAGTTTAACAGATTAAATTATGTATAACATGAAATTTAGTCATATTTAATCATGTTTAACCTTTTTTTATTAAAATTTATTTATGTTTAACTCAAATTCGTTGACTGTGTATAATATTTGAGTTGGATTATTATATTGTATTACAAAATCTCATTTTTATCAATAAAGACATTAAAATTGAAGGGCAGGCCCAACATTAATATCAATTGTGAACACAAAGATATTTTTCTTTTCTTTTCTTTTTTGTTTTTCCTTTTTTTTTTTTTGTTGTAAAACGACTAACATGATTTCGTTGATAGTTGAGGAATCACAAGATTTTCTCCTAATATGGCTAGAGTTTTTTTTTTTTTTTTTTTGTTATCTATTTGCAATTTTCTGACAGTTCCGTTGCGGCTGATGGCTCCATAGACATGTCAGAACAAGAGACCCCAACTCATATAAAACAAACTAATGAGAGAGAAAGCTCTCACATGCACTTCGTCTCCATCCCTAACCTTGGCTTTTTCATACAAAGTAAACTGCTCACTGACCCCATGAAGGTGACCTTGGCTCACGAACCATGTGGTCTGCCATGGTAGGTTCCATTCATTATTATTTCATATTATATAAATAAATAAATAAATAAATAAATATATATATATATATATATATATCAAAATTTTGTCGCTTTTGTATTTTTTTATAACTGTGATATTTAAAATATATTTAAAACACATTTTGAAGTATGTTCTTATTCCTATAAGGGTCATGAATAATGCAATTATATAAAAATGAAAAGGGAGTTTTAATAATTTTTTAATATATATTGTTAAAGCATATATGAAAGTTATTGCTATTTCATTAAGCAATTTCTAACAAAGTTATGATAAAGGACAATACTATTATGGTTTCAACAATTATATTTTTATGTACTTATAAAATTTATCACCATCGAATAAATAGATACAAACCTCAAAATATATCATAGCCATAATTCAAATGATTGTGCATGCAATAAGTAATAAATATTAATTGCACAAAATACCAAGATTTATGTTGTTCGACTATACCTACATTCATAGATTATAGAAGGAAATAATACATTACAAAATTAAAGGACGACAACAATAAGCCTTAGGTAGTATTTGATTCTCTAAATCTTTCTGACGACGATTAATATTAATTTTAAAAAATCTTAATTGGACATGTTTTATACAATCATATATCCTGGTACATTGCACATTAGAAATAAAACATTTTGGGTCACATGAATGGCTTAAGCCTCAATTATGTATCCAATGGTAGTGTAAACGCTTGTGACTTTGAAAAGAAGAAGAAGAAAAACCATAACACATTCACAAATAGTGTAACTAAGGCCCACTGTCGATAATAACTCCAAACTAGAATTTTTTCTTCTTTCGTATAGGTGTAAAGGAGCTCCAAAAACATAGAATGCAAGTTGTGTATTTCTCCATACATATAGGGCTTGACCTAAAGAAAATTAGAGGCCCACCCTTTGTCTCCAAGGAATGTTACAAAAATGATTGAGATATGAAAGATGGATGAGGTACATACCTTAAACAGTCTATGTGATTACCTTAAGTAGTGATTGAGAAGGGAACTTTGAGGCAAGTTTAGGAATTCGATCATAGATTTAGCCCTGCCGAACTTTGGAAAGGCAAATCTCAACTTGAAGGATAGAAGAATTAAGAAAATCATATCAATTACATGATAATTTAAGAGACCTACATTATAACTCATCGAAACATGGCTACATGATGACTATTATTTATAATTTGTTCTTGACATCCACTATTTTAGAAAGAAATGTTAAAGTGATATTCAAGGCACACATCTAATGAACAGTGTTGAATTATGTACCAACATATTATCTGAGGCAATCAAATGGCGTATGTGGGTCACGTACACTTGAATGTATATGCAAACTATCAATTGGTTTCAATTGCTCTCTACATTCCCTCTTAGTTTTTTTTTTTTTTTTTAAGTACTTCATCTATATGCCAACAGTATCTTAATCAACAATTTTTTATGTGTATTTTTCGAACTATCTCAAAACCTCTTCTTTTTCTACATCATCTTCTTCTTCCTCTTTTCTTTTTCATTTTTTCTTCGGAAAAAAAAAGGGCACTTGTAAGCCACAAACCTAGAATCTTATAAACTCAGTTGTTTTTTCTTACAAAAAAAAAAAAAAAAAAAAAAAAAAAAAAAAAGAAGAAGAAGAGGTTTTGGGGTTTGGGTGTAATGCACAAAATACACAAAGAAAATGTTAACTAAGTAACAATAAGAAATTGTTGAGGTCTATTTAGCTGCAATATAAAATAATAATTTGTCATTATCTTAAGTACTATAGTAGGAAATAGGAATGCTACAAGAAATTAAGTTTAATAGCTCTTGAAACTCAATTATGAATAATAAAGTTGGAGGACACAATTAAAAAATGGAAAATGCTATGAGAAGCAGTAGTTGTAATTTTCATGCAACTATAGTATTCACAATCATTAAATAAATATGTAATGTATATTTGAAATATGCACTCATTCATTCAATATTAATGAATGTTGCAGTTGCATTTTAATACAATTAAAAGAAACTTTTTAACATTCTTAAAAAAAATAAAGAACTGATGAATAAAGATTCTTTCATCAATGATCAAGTTTTAAAGGCAAGAAATTTTAAGTTTAAGCATAGGCAAAAAATTTTAGTTCAAGTATGGAAACATCCTATTCATACATTAGAGTATCTTTAATTGAATCATGGATTGAAGAAAAACGGGTGTTACATAGGATAAACATTACACTAAACAAAACCTTCTTCAATATAACCATGGATTGAAAACATAAAAGTGACATGACATAAAGATTTCTATCACAATATTTATTTTTAAATATTGTGATAGATAGCCAACACGAAAAGTGAAAGGTATATATTTTGTTCTTAAAGAAAAAAAATTAAAAAGAGAATTGTCGCCCCATAAAAATGAAAGTAATTGATGATTGAATTGGAGATTAATTTTTTAATTTTTTGCTATTAAGTACTACATAGAATAAACATTCTCTTCACATTAATTACACTATACTTTTCTATTGAGGTTTTTTTTAAATAATTCAAAAAAATAAATTATTTTTAAAATGTCCAGCTTCCCAATTTTATTTTATATATACCCATATTTCAACAGTGTCTTGCCACGCGTACGCACAGGTGGCTATTTTTTTATTTAATTCACGTGTGAAGGCGTCTTTACACGTGAATTACCCACAAAAGACGCCTTCCATATAAGTTTTTTTTTGTCTTTATTTTTTAAATACTGAGTTTTCCATTTAAGATTTCTCTCGTTTCTGCATCTTCACTTCGTTTATTTTTTTTCAGTCGTCTTCATTTGATTTAAACGCAGACGACTTGAATCATCTTCGCTTCTCGTTTCCACATCTTCACTTCAATTAATTTTTTTTATATTGCGTTTTCAGTTGCGATTTGGATTCCGTTCTCGTTTTTGTGTCTTCACTTCATTTAATTTTTTGATACTGCGTTTTCAGTTGCGATTTGAATTTTATTCTCGTTTCTGCGTCTTCACTTCGCTCTTTTTTTTTTAGTCGTCTTCATTTGATTTTTAAAAATGAGAAGGTGTAACTTTTTTTTTCATACTAAGTTTTCAATTACGATTTGAGATTTCGTTCTTGTTTCTACGTTTTCACTTCGTTTAATTTTTTTACACTATGTTTTTAGTTGCTATTTAGATTTCGTCCTCTTTTCTATGTCTTCACTTCATTTATTTTCGTTCTTGTTTCTACGTCTTCACTTCGTTTAATTTTTTTTACACTATGTTTTCAGTTGCTATTTAGATTCTATTCTTGTTTCTATGTCTTCACTTCATTTATTTTTTTAAGTTGTCTTCATTTGATTTTAAAAAATGAGGCGAATGTATCTTTTTTTTTAATCGTCTTCAGTTTTTCTTTTTTTTTTTTAAATCGTATTCGTTTTTTTTTAAAAAAAATTAGGTGAAGACATTTTCAGTGAAACTGTCTTTACTTGAAATAATTTTTTATTTTTCAAATCATCTTCACTTTGTTTTATTTTTTTAAGTCGTCTTCACTTGATTACAAAAAAAAACAGGTAAATGAGTCTTTTTTTAAATCGTCTTTGGTTTTTTTTTTTTCAAATCGTCTTCATTTAATTTTTTTTTCGACATTAGATTATCTTGATATGTTATTAAAAAAACCACGTGAAAGCGTTTTCAATAAAAATGACTTCACTTGACTTTTTTTCAACTCATCTTCACTTCGTTAATATTTTTTTTTTCAAATCGTCTTCACTTAATTTTTAAAAAAACAAGATAAAGGCATTTTTTTAAATCGTTTTCGTTTTTTTTTTCAAATTGTCTTTGTTTAAAAAAAATTAACACTCCTTCACTTCGTATTTTTTTTAAATAATTTTTAATTCGTTTATTTTTTTCAAATTGTCTTCACTTGATTAAAAAAACGAAGTGAAAGCGTCATTTAAATTAGGTGACACGAAGACATCTTCACTTGAGTTTTTTTTATCATCTTCGCTTCGTTTTATTTTTTTAAGTCGTCTTCACTTGATTTTTTTTAAAAATAAGGCAGGTGAAGCCGTTTTTTTTTTGAAACGAAAGACGCTGAAAATGCAGTAAAATAAAGACGCTCAGAAACGAAAACGAAATTCCAAATCGCAACTAGAAAAGCAATTAAAAAATGACCAGAAACGAAAAATGCAATAAAGAAAAAAAAACACTCAAAAACGAGGTAAAGGTGAATGTATCTTTTTTATTTAAAAAAACAAGATGATGGTGTCTATTTTTTTAAGTTTTATTTTATTTTTTATCAAATCGTATTCATTTTTTAAAAACAAAAATCAGGTGAAGACCTCTTTAGTGAAGCTGCCTTCACTTGAAACAATTTTTTATTTTTCAAATCATCTTCACTTTGTTTATTTTTTTTACAAGTCGTCTTCTCTTGATTAAGAAAAAAAATCAGGTAAATATGTCTTTTTTTTAAATTGTATTCATTTTTTCTTTTTTTTTAAATCATCTTCGCTTCGTTAATATTTTTTTAAAATCGACTTTGTTGTTTTTTTTTTTAAATCATCTTCGCTTTGTTAATTTTTTTTTTTAAGTCATATTCACTTGATTTAAAAACAAAAAAAGAATGTGAAGACATCTTTTTTTTAATCGTCTTCGTTTAAAAAAAAATAACCAGGTGAAGGTGTCTTCACTTGGTATAATTTTTTTTTAAAATAATGTTTAATTCATTTATTTTTTTTCAAGTCGTCTTCACTTGATTAAAAGAACAAGGTGAATGTGTCTTTTTTAAAATTGTCTTCGGTTTTCATTTAAACTAAGTGATGCAACGACGTCTTCACTTAAGATAATTTTTTTTTAATTATCACCGCTTCGTTTAATTTTTTTAATCATATTCGCTTTGTTTATTTTTTTTAAGTCGACTTCACTTAATTTAAAAAAGTGTCTTCGTCTAATTAAATTTTTAAGACCATGCGAAGGCGCCTTTATTTTTTCGTTTTTGTTTTTGGGTGTCTCTTTGTTTTTTTTACTACATTTTTCGTTTCTGGGCTTTTTTAAAGATGATAAAAAAATTAACGAAGCGAAGATGATAAAAAAAAATTATACCAAGTGAAGACATCTTCGCGTCACCTGATTTCAAGTGAAGACAACTTGAAAAAAATAAACAAATTAAAATTTATTTTAAAAATATATATACGAAGTGAAGGCGTGTTAATTTTTTTAAAACAAAGACAATTTTGAAAAAAATAAAAAATGATTTAAAAAAAGATGTCTTCATCTTGTTTTTTTTTTTCAAATCAAGTGAAGACGATTTGAAAAAAAAATATTAACAAAGTAAAGATGATTTGAAAAAAAAATTGTCAAGTGAAGTCATCTTCATTGAAAACGCTTTGACGTTATTTTTTTTTATAACATGTCAAAAAAATCTAGTGTCGAAAAAAGAATTAAATGAAGACGATTTGAAAAAAAAAAAGAAAAATAAAGACGATTTAAAAAAAAAGACGCCTTCACCTGATTTTTTTTGTAATCAAGTGAAGACGACTTGAAAAAAAACAAAACGAAATGAAGATTTAAAAAATAAAAAATTATCCCAAGTAAAGGTAGCTTCACTGAAGACGTCTTCACGTGGTTTTTTTTTTTTTAAAAAATGAATACAATTTGAAAAAAAAAAAGAAACCTGAAGACTATTAAAAAAAAGATACCTTCGCCTCATTTTTTAAAATCAAATGAAGACAACTTAAAAAAATTAAATGAAATGAAGACATAAAAACTAGAATGGAATCCAAATAGCAACTAAAAACATAGCGTACAAAAAATGAAACGAAGTGAAGACGTAGAAACGAAAACAAAATCCCAAATTTTAATTGAAAACTCAGTATTAAAAAAAAAGTTACACCTTCTCATTTTTTAAAATCAAATGAAGACGACTAGAAAAAAAAAAACAAAGTGAAGACGCAGAAAAGAGAATGGAATTCAAATCGCAACTGAAAACGCAGTATAAAAAAATTAAAAGAAGCGAAGACGCAGAAACGAGAAGCAAAGATGATTCAAGTCGTCTACGTTTAAATCAAGTGAAGACGACTGAAAAAAAATTAAACGAAGTGAAAACGCAGAAATGAAAGAAATCTCAAATGAAAAACTCAATATTAAAAAACAAAAAAACAAAAAAAAAACCTAAGGCGTCTTTCCATGGAAGACATCTTTCAAAAGACGTCTTCTGTGTAAATCTGATTTACACAAAAAAGACGCCTTCACACGTGGATTAAATAAAAAAAAATAGTCACTTGTGCGAACGCGTGGCAAGGCACTGTTAAAAAGTGGGTATATATGAAATAAAATTGGGGAGTTGGACATTTTAAAAATAATTTATTTTTTGTATTATTTAAAAAAGAAAACCTTTCTATTGGTCGAGTTCGTTTTTTGTATTAGAGATGTTCTATCTATTTTCAATCCAATATATATTCTATAAAATTCTCTTGTTGCTTATTTATGTTTCGTACTAAACGATAAAGACTTCAATCATGGTGGTTAGAGGTAAGTGCGACAATTCTTGTCATCATTTCTTAAATGAATTATGTCATAAATGGATGTTATTTGTATATTGCAAACTAAAATTTAACCAGTTTATTAATTGTGTCATGATATGCAAACTCAAATTTGACTCAGTTATTTATCATGTCATGATATGCATACTTATACTCGATCTGTTTATTAATCGTATCATATTTTTGTCATGTATAGCTTATATATAACTTGTCTAACTTATTGTAACCAATTTTTAAATTATTTTTTATAAAAAATATTAATATAATATAAAACATAAATAATTTATTAAAAACAAATCAAATTAAAGAAATTTTTTCGAAAAATAATTTAAAAACATATTAATAAATATTTTAATTTAAATTAACCAACTTATAATGTATCTCTTAATTTGCCTATAATCGTGTTAAATAAGTTATTTTCAGATTTAACAGGTTAATTTGTTTATGATTTGAGATTTAGCCATGTTTAATTTATTTAGTCTCAAACTCATTTACGTTAAATGAAAATATTTTAACTGTGTAGTCGAATTTTCATGTCATATTACAAATTTTCACTCTTAATTAAAAGGAGCAAAACAAAATCTGCATGAATACAAACATGAACCATGTCTCATTGAGAGATGTATAGCATTTTTGCAATTGCCCCAATTTAAGAACAAATGGATTTGGACCCAAGGATGGTAATATGACAATTTTGGATTACATTAGCCAGCCCATCATTACCTAATAGCAGAGCCATATTCCAACAATGAATTTACAAGAGTGTTCGTCGGTTTGGTTGAATTGATTTCCAGTCCAAAAAAGTTAAAACTCAACCTAATCTAATTTATTTTAAAACTCAACGCAATCAAACCAGTTTGAGTTCAGTTTGGGTTAAGTTACTTTATCGAGTTAGCTCTAACTCAATATTTTTTACTATATTTTAATCCTCTCATTAAGAAAAATTATAAAATTAAATTTTTTATATTTATTTTTAATTAAAAATTGTAGTTGACCTATGAAACATGCAAAAATAATAATATTATGAAAAATTCTTCTACTATTTTAATTTACATAAATTTAACATTAGTAGATTTATGATGTCTTCTTCAAAATTAAAATTCTTCTAGTGCAAAATCCATAGTTTTGTAAAAATAAAAAATAATTATCATTAATATTTGAAAATAATAAATCGTATTTACATAAAAAGAAAATTTGACGCGAACATCCAGAACTTTCCACTATCCTTAAAGCATCCCTAATGATTCACTTTTGGTTCATGATTCTAACTAACATGCTTGTTACAATGGTAAGAATCACTGTTGCATGACTGTGGACATTGGTTTTATATATATATATATATATATATATTTGGACCAGAAACCTAGAAAATTATCCATTGATAATCAGAAAATAAGACAATCCAACAAAAACAGGGGCAGCTATACTATCAGCCTTGAGCAAGAGGCCATTGTAAAAATATGTAGCTAAATGCCAACAAGCTTCTTCCCCAATCCGCCGACCCAATTCACCTATGGAAAAGCCTTCTACCGGATTGATCATGCATGCCCACAAGCTGGAAGTGGTCATTGGTTTGAGTTATGGAAACATGTTGTGCATCTAGGTAAGGTTGCACACAGAAAATGCAAATGCTGTGTGACTCTTTCTCAAGACCCATCAGGCCGGCTGCCCTTTTTTTCATATCTCCTTACTCCATTTATTGAGGGTGTAGTCTTTAGTTACTTGCAATTGATTATATCTATGTCTACCTATTTGTCGATCTAACGATCTATATATATGTATGTATGTATTTTGAATTATCTTTATCTGCATTACGTTAAGGCTTCATCTTCCTAAATTATTATTGTTAATAGTTAAAACAAAATTATTTATTTAAATTGGATCATTTGATTACTAGTCCTATTTTAGGAAAAAAAATGTATTAGTTTTGTGTTCAACTATCTTAACGCATTTGTTATCATTTTAATCTCCATTTGAAGATAGTCCTATAATTCTTCTTTCCTGTTTCTCCATTTTAATCTCCATTTGAAGAAAGATATATATTTAATTTCTTTTTTTTTAAATGGGACTTTTAAATTTCTAATGGCTCTTCTTTCCTGTTTCTTCTTCTTCCCTGTTTTTTCTTCCCCTTTTTTTTTTTTTTTCTAATGGAGACCGGCCGTGAGGAGCAGAGTATTCTTCTTGGCTAGTAATATATTATATAAGTATAATATACATATTATATATAAATAATATATCAATAATATACTCTATATATATATATATAATATACATATTGTATACGAATAATATACATATAATATATGAATATTAATTATATATAATATACATATTTATATATGAATAATATATAGATTATATACGAATAATATACAGATAATATACATATTGTGTAAAAATAACATATAGTTTTTTAACTTTTTTTCTTATCTTTTTTTTTTTTTTTGATTTCCTGCCCCATTGCTCACGCTGCTAGATTATTGTTCGCCAGAGTAGAAGAAGAAGAACTATTACTGTTTGCTTGAGTATTGCTCGCTGGAGTGTTGTTCGCCGGAAGTTACTCGCCAGAGTGTTGTTTGCCAGAAAATGGCTCGCCGGACTATTGCTGTTCGTTGGTCGGAATGGTGTTGTTTGCTGGCTAGAGTACTGCTTGTCACACTGTTGCTGTTGGATGATGAATTATTATGCTCTCTTTGGTATTTTTGTAATTAATATTTTATTATTTGTATAAAGTTGAAATACCTGATATTATTGTAATATATTTTAAAATATTGTATAGAAATGTAATATTGGATCATTTAATTACTAGTCCTATTTTAGGAAACAAAAATGTATTAGTTCTGTGTTCAACTATCTTAACGCATTTGTTATCATTTTAATCTCCATTTGAAGATAGTCCTTTAATTCTTTTATTCTGGTCATCTTAATTTTAATTTTTAATGTTTTGATATATATTTCTTTAAACCTATTTACAGGCCGATTACATGAGATTGACAGATTCCTATCAGCCCTAAATAATGTCCATCTTTCAGACTAACTTGATAAACTTAAGTGGTCCTTACAATCTTCTTGTTTCTACACCTGTAAACTCTTCTTTGATCATGTCATGGATGCTCTTTTCTTTCCCCTAATGCTTAGATCCTCAACAATTAAGTTTTTCCATGTGAGGTTTATCTCCTAACTGTTGTTTGTTATGTATTCAAGCTGGTGATGCCCTCCATCATTGTTTAAACAATGTGGAAAGCAACAAGAGAGAAAAGCCTGTTAGTCCCAACTCTCTGAGTAAATCATCGGCAAGTACAGATAAAATTTGCTCAAATTCAGCACCCAAGAAAGACAAATCCAATGTCAGCAATGAAACTGTTAAGTGCCCTTCGATTGCAAGGTCTGTGATGTTTTGAAACTGTGGCTTATGTTGTTGAATGGTGTTATTTCCCTCCATATGGCACTTTCCAAGTTCATTTTATACAAAATTTCTTTCATTTTTCCCTTTCCAATCCTTTCCTCTTATTATTGTATTTCATCCACAAACTTGTCTACTTATTGCATTATCTTTTAAATAACTGAACTAAGATATAACGTGAGATATTTCTTCTTCAAAAAAAAAAAAAAAGAGACACGGGAGAGAAAATTTCTCTGATCTTCCATCCTTACCTGCGTATAATACTTCCTTGAGCAGTGAAAATATGTATTGCAGAATGGTTATAGAATGAAAACTTGATCTTTTTTATTTATTATAACAAGTGGACAACAAAGATCAGATGATACATGCATCGCAATAGAACAGTCCATAATGAATTAAGCAAGCGATCTTTGTTGAAAGATCATACTTTTGCTGAAAGTGGCCATCAAAAGATGAGATCACCCACCAATGTGGATTCCAGACCCACGCAATTATTTAATGCCCAAGAAAGCAAGCACGAAAGCAAGAAAACCACAGCAACAGTCACACAAACTTCAGGAACTTCAATTCCATGCTACATCAACAACTCCTTCATTAGCAGCAGGAGCAATATTACAGCTCTCTCCAACAAACAGATAAACATAGATAAAATTACTAACACAGAGACACCCGCTGCTTCAGAACTCCAGTTTCTTCAAGCAACTTCCTGCAGCATGTGATCAAGAGTCTATAACAAGCCAGCCACACTCTTCAGTATTTTAAGATCAATGAAATAGTGCCAACAATAGCTAATGAAGCTAGAATAAATTTCAAAGACAGCACTGCAAATTATTTATTATCTCCATTAATTCAACATAAAAGCAGAATTGTGACGCATGATTATTCCATAGCAACTTCATTATTTGGTATTTATTCTTATATAATCCACAGTGGAGTTTATCATAAACAAGAATAACAAATAATTGAATGACTAATGATCTAATAAAAGAAGGAAAGACTGTAAAGAAGCTTATTGGGATGCACTAACCTCTAGTTGACATGAGTTGTAGGTTTTCAACATGAATCATTCAAAATAGAGATCGGTGAGTTGCGGAAGAGGAAGCTTACACGACTCCTCGCCATCTGCCATAAACCCTTTGGTCAAATGGGGGCAACCCATAATTTGCAAACTTTTCAGTGAAGTGAGACGCTGCATATCTTTCTTGGTGGGGAGATGCATCAGATTCTTGCAATGTAAAATGTTTAAGTGCTCAAGAGATGACAACTTCCCAATCCAATCTGGCAAAGCAATCAACCTGTCGAAGTTTGTTATTGTTAACACACTAAGGTTGGAGAGGTATTGAAGCTGTTGAGGCAATGACATAAGCTTGGACCAGCCCTTTATCTTTAACTCCCTTAGGCATTGCATTGGACGAGTGGGGAATGGAAAATAATCCAACTCCTCCGAAAACCCACCAAGTACTAAACTGGAGAGAGATTCAGAGGATTCCAAATCTTCAACAGATGATATCACGATTCCCTTACAATTCAATAACGCCAATCCTTCAAGAGATGCCAAGCCTCTCATAAAACCTAAAGATGTTACACTCTGGCAATCTTCTATTTTCAGTTCTTTTAGAGATGTCATCAGTTGTAAGCTATCTTCATCTCGAAATCC
>JAJIYU010006873.1:0-19971 GCA_030144865.1 Tinospora cordifolia | reverse complement strand
TGTAGTATGTCGAGGCTTAACAGTGTCTTGGCAAGCTCGGCTTGCGAGCGGGTTTGTTGGGGCACTGTGCCGGTCGGTTCGCCCTTCATCCTAGGGAAGGGGTCCCGACAGTTAGGATCTTTATTTAATCTTATATTAAATGTATGAACAAGACATTAAATAATTGACAGTATGTAAACATCTTAGTAGGATAACATTTCATCATAGATTATGAATAAAAATAAACCTAAGCAAGCAAACGCTATATGACAAATATTAAAAAAATCTAAACATTCAAGCAAGTTTGAATCAAAATAATAAATTAAACGATGGAAATCATTTCACCTCCATATCGCTTCCTTCTGAAACTTCTTCAGATCTTTTAGATCTTTCCAGCTTGCTTGTATTAGACTTGTATAGCACTCTGTTGCTACTACTTCAATGGTTGTTTATAATAACTTAAGAAAAGAAAAAGGACTAAAGATGTCAATAAACAGGCAGAGAGTGAGCAAGAAGGATCTTATCAACTCTTGCTTTGGGATGAAAAAAATGAAGGGGGACAGAAGTTTATATAAGGTCTTTCAGGGGTAGATTTATAATTTTTGAATATTTTTTTAAAATAGGAAAATTTTCATTTTTATTGGTTTTGGCGACTCCCCAAAGTTGTAATGCATTTTAGGGTTTTTCGGATTTTTTTCGTCCTTTTTCTTGTATTTTTTGTATTTTTTTCGATATATATATATATATTTATTTATTTATTTATTTATTTATTTATTTATATTGCGCATGGTGCGCGAATTCGCGAATGTGCACCATTTTTTTGTGCTTATAATATATGATATCATATTATATAACAATATAATGATATATAATAATATAATTATGCGTAATGTGATATATGATAAGGTGATATAATGATAACTAATGATGTACATAATATACTACACATGATAGCTATATGATGGACACACATATATATAACGTTATTTTTTTTCCTATTTATATATATTATCATGTATCCATATATGTGAATATGTAGACATTATTTGTATATATAAACATTATATTATTTATATATATGAATAATCCATTGGTTTTGCTCTTATATATATATATATATATGACATATAAACACACTTAATATACATATTTATACCCATATAATATATGAAATTTGTAACATGTTACTATATATATATATATATATATATATATATATATATATATATATATATATATATATATATATATATATTTCTTTAAATTATTTATTTTGTATACCTTAAGATTGCACCAAGATTTTCTCCTATTTTATTTTATGCCCTGGAATATACACAATTTATACCCAAAAAATATTATAAGTTTCTCAAAGTCTATTTATTTTATTTAATTTCATTTATCAAATTTTGTATAAATTTTTGGGGTATTACATTCTACCCCCCTTAGACGAATTTCGTCCTTGAAATTTGCACTAGTTTACTTGATATTGTTTCATCACGTATCCCTAACAGAGAGATCTGAATTTGATTAATATCTAAGAAATCTAGGTCAATTTTCCCACAAATCTCTGTGACATCTTCTATCATTTTAGGAACTACATAACTAAGGTACACGACTATCTCCTTCAGCCGAAACTAAGTTTTTCCTAAGTGCTTCTAAGATAATCCTTAAGTGTTTCTTAGGTTTAGTTACTTATTGCAAACTAGTGACGACTGTGTCTAACCACTTGGTTCGTCAGATCCCTTTTGTGTTGCTAGGGTGTCTTAGTCTAGGAATATGGATATTGATTCTTAAGGGTCATCTTGGGTATATCTGACTCTCCAATTCCTACCCAGTGATATCTTGGTCTAAGATCTTTTCTCGTGAAGTAAGTGGTTTCTTTCGATTGATCAAATAAGTCCTCTGTACCAGGTGGAGGATACTTATCCTTTATCATTGTCTGATTTAGTTTCCCATATGAAAGGATAGCTATGAGGTCAGTTCTAAGATAAACCTTGATCCTAAATTTTATCGGTAAGTAATGTAGAAACACATATTTTGTAACACCATAAATTTTTTTTTTCAAAATTGTTATTTTATTCAATCGTTCTGTCAAAATTTGGGTGTTACAACAAACTACCCTTTCTAAAATAAATTTCAACCTAATAGCTTTTCTGAGCTACTGCAACTATTCCTATTGAAGGTCTTGTTCTTTAGGGATGTCAACAACTGTGAACACTTTGGCCTGGTTCTACCCATGGCCCTGGTTCTGGTTTTGCCCTTGGTTGTTGTTCGATCAGGGTGGTTGCTGTTTAGGATGCATATTCTGTCCTCATCCCTGGTTGTGTTGTTGCCATTTGAGGGCCTAAGTTTTGGCAGGACAAAACTTCACCAGATGCCCTGGCTAGTTATAGTAAAAATACAGCCCTTCTTGTCTGGCTTGTTCTTTTTGTTCATCCTTATTAAGTGTAGTTTGTTGCAAGGCCTAGGGTGCCCTAATTCCACCATTTTGTTGATTGGTGTTTTGCCTCTTCTGAGGTTCTTGGTGTTCATTTTCATTTTTTGGCCTCTTATTCCTACTTCTTAACTTCTGCTCGAAGTTAAGCTCTTCCTCTAGGATCAATGCCCTATCTACAACTTCTCTATATGTTTTCAGGCATGCTACCTTTATTAACTTATGGAACTCAATATTGAGACCATGAGTGAAGCGGTTGACCTTCATCTTTTCCTCTCTAATCAGCTCAGGTGAAAACTTGGCCAATTCAGTAAATTTGGCCTCATACTCGATCACCGTCATATCTTTCTATTTTAGCTGAACGAAGTCCTCTGCATCTTCATCAATGTTGCTTCGAGGAAGAAATTCTCGTAAAATATCTTTTTGAACTCTTCCTAGTTCATCTCACTAACATTGATGTTCGGGTCTACCTTTACCATCCGCTACCAGCTTCTAGCCGGTCTCTTGAATTGATGGGTAGCCAACATCCCCCTACTAGGACATGTTACTCTTAATACATCAAGGTGTTCTTCTAACTCTTGGTACCAATGGTCAGTTGTTAAGCTATTAGTAGTACCATCAAATTGTGGTGGTTGAAGTTTCTTTAGTTCTAGCAACATCTTTCTATGCTCACTGTTTTCCAGATTCTCATGTACTTCCTAACGAGCTAGAACTTCGAGCACTGGTACTGGCACTGGTTGTTGCACTAGGATAGGTTCCTAGACCTATGGTTGCGTTGCCACCTGAGGCATTATTTGCGATAGGGCCCTTATGATTTGTTCTATGACCCTCCGTGTGACCTCTATTATCATATTTCCCATCTGGTTCTCAGTTACGTTATTCAATACCTCTTGCCCCTAAGAATCAATCTCGTCAGATGTTGTAACCCTAGTAATGTATCTTCTAGGTCTGGCCATTAATCTACAAATCAAGTTTTAGTACTAGTTCCCACAGTTTTGCCTTGTTGTACTATCATGACTCTAGCTTCAAGTTTCTAGGTTCTCGATTTGTTTAGTGGCCTAATAGTTTATTCTTCTAAGTTCTTTCTATTTTTGGGTATAGGTTTTTGTTTCATGCGTGCATATTCAAACAGTAAGATCATCATACATTCAACAATTTAATAATGCAAGTTCATGCTTAGCATAGAAAAATTCTAGGCTTCCGCCTATGCCTCTGGATTCAAGTGTCTCATACCACCCTTGCCCATCGACATAGACATCCACTCATAAGTTTTACTACACCCAATCATGCAAAAGTCTCGATTTCTAAGGCTTCCCAAACTTTGGTATACTAGGTTGTCCCATACTAGCCAAACATAGGGAAACAAGTTCATCCAAAGCCACCGATCATTTACCGAACAAGGTCTGTCATTATCTAAGTCTAAGATTCCTCCATACCCCTGAATTCTTATGCATCCCATACCATATAGAAACCAGAGATACAGGATCCCCCGAATCCCTTGCCTTGACTACACAAGTGTTTTGTTTCCATATGTTTTCAGTCTCTAGCCTATATCCTAATGTTTCATTCATGATTCACTGTGTCACCCAAGTTTTTGCCTAAGGTTTCTCTCCTAGACTTAGTGTTTAAGTCCTGGTTAAGAAGTTCTACTGTCAAAGCATCAACCGTCATCTACTCGCAATACCATCTTTGGCATCTCCTTTGAACTATAGTAAGTTTCTCGCCCTTAATTACCACCTCCTAGTTTTCTTTCGTAGAAAATATGTCTGTTCTTCAACTCCGATTACTCGTATGACCTAGTGAGACAACCTCCAGATCAGAGGGCGAAATCGAAGTTTACTTAGCAACCGTGCTTTTTAGAATGGGATAACCCGTCTCCCTTCTAATGTTTAGCTTTACTCAGGACAAGGCGTACCTACTATCAGCTCAACTCATAATCTTCACATCCAAACAAAACAGTTGAAAAACATATATATTTTTTTTTTTTGAAAAATAATTTTTCAAAACAATTTTAATTTTCAAAACAGGAGGTAGGGTTTTTTAAATTAATTCAAATCAAAGGTCTTACCGAACCAATCAATTCTTTCTAATCCTTGCCCAAGGTATCAACAGCCTAGGCTCTGATACCACCTTTGTAACACCCCGCCTCCCGCGCCCAAGCCCACGTCATCCGACGGTATATCTTTCTGCTATTTTTGGGCTGCCCGAGAGGCTGGCCCATATTATGTTATCCTTTTTTCTTTTCAAATCCCACTTCCATGAGATATCTTGTGCACATTAATCTGTGTGCAAATAATTCATAAGATTTATGGCGCAATGGAATAAAATGAATCTTTTATTATCTAATAGAAAATTTCAAGAATAATAATTCAACCTTTATTACAAGGAAGTAAATAAATAACTTTGGGCCCACATGCCCTACAATGAAATTAAATAAAGTTTCCTACATATTAAATAACTCTCATGCAACCTTGATAATTAAATTCCTAAAATATTAAAAATAAAGTGTGAGTCATAAAACCCAGCGAATCATCCCAAATATTTAATTCATTATTTCGATAAAATAAAACACGCATAACAGGCACTTACAATGAATTAAATGATTCAAATAATTTATTGTTGTGGTTGTCATTAAAGACCAAAAGGATACCCCCCAGAATTTTCAATCCCTAGAGAAAGAGTTATTGTACTGAACTCAGACCCACAGAATTGAGGTAGGATCAACTTCGAACCCTTTATTTCCTCATAACCCTTGATTGGAATGCTAACAATGAACTTCCACCCCATGCCGGTACATAGTTAGGTGTAATACCCCGATTATTTCTGTGTATATATGTATGCATATATTTAATTGATTAATTAGTATAAACACGTGAATATATATTAATTGGCGTCTATATATGTGACATTTGATTGGTATAAAGTAATTGGTGCATATATTTTTTTTTTGAAGTGATTAATGTAGACATATGCAATTAAATAATTTATTGGTGTAGAAGTATATATGCACATATATGAATTGATATATGTATTAATATATTAATACTAAGCATATAGTAGGGTTAATTAATCTATAGTAATATATGACAAAAAAATATATGTAACTTGCGCATGGCTGAAGCCCATGCGAAAAAACAAAAAAAGAGGCGCACGGGCCCCATGAGCATGGCTCGTGAGCCATTTAAAAAAAATTAATAAAAAACATTTTTTACACGAAAAAATGAAAAAAAAAAAAGAGGAAAAAAAATACAAAAAGTGTCCAAAAAATTTTGAAAAAAATACAAAAAAAACCCTAATCTCTAACCCTAAACCTCTAGCCGCCAAGACTTAGTAAAAATAGAAGTTTTTCAATTTAGGGAGGCTGAAAAAGGACGGAATTGACCCCCGGAAACTCTATGTAAACCCTCTCTTCCTCTCATTTCATTCATCCCAGCAAGAACAAGAATAATACTCCTTCTTGCTTTCTCTTTGCCTCTTTCTTGGCAACCTCAATCCCTTTTCTTTTCTTGAACTATTCTAAATAGCCCGCGAGGTAGTAGCAACGAAGTGCTACACAGATTTAGGAAGCGATCTCAAGATGAAGTTATGAGGATTTTATTATTTATTATAACAGTTCATGTACTCTAAATTTTAAATAAATAAATAAAGGATTTTATTTATGAGGCTGTGAAATATTTTTGTACATAGACTACTATGCACAGGAAGTCTCTTAGAAAAGAAAAAGAACGTAGCTCGGGCCCGTCTCTCGGGTGGCCCAAGATTATTGATTGAAGAAAATTGTACCGTCAGATGACAGGGACGATGGGGCTCGGGAGGCGATGTGTTAAAAAGGTAGTATCAGAGCCTAGGCTTTAGATGCCTTGGATAAGAATTAGAAGAAATTGATTAGTCAGGTAAGACTATTTATTTATTTATTTATTTATTTATTTTAGAACGCTTACCTCCTGTTTTGAAAATTGAAATGATTTTGAAAAATTATTTTTCAAAAAGAGATATTATTTTTTCAACGGTTTTGTTTGGATACAAAGATTACGTGTTGAGCTGATAGTGGGTAAGTATTTTCCCGAGTAAAGCTAAACATTGAAAGGGAGACGGGTTATCGCATTCTAGAAAGCATGGTTGCTAAGCAGACTTCGGTCTCGCCGTCTGATTTGGAGGTTGTCCCACCAACTCATACAAGTAGTTAGAGTTGAAGAATACAATTATTTTCCTACAAGAAAACCATGAGAGGGAAACTAAGGGCAATGAATTCACTATAGTTCAAAGGAGATGCCAAGAGTGGTATCATGGAAGATTGTAGGCTCGATATAAAGACTTTTCAACCAAGAATTAAGAACCTAGGTCTAAGAAAGAAACCTTAAGTAGAGACTTGGGTTTGCCAAGAGTGGCACGGTGAATCATGAATAAACTTTTAAGACATAAGTTAGATAGACTGAAAACGTGTGAAACATGAACACTTGTTTGGTCAGGGCACGAGATCAGGAGGATCATATATCCTTGGTTTCTATGTGGTATGGGACGCATAGGAATTCAGGGGTATAGAAGAATTCTGAACTTGGAAAATGACGAACCATATTTGGTGAATGATCGGTGGCTTTGGACAAACTCGTTTCCCTATGCTTGGCTAGTATGGGACAATCAAGTATAGTAGGGCTTAGGAAGCCTTAGAAATCGAGACATTTGCAAAATTGATTGAGTGTAGTGAAATCTCTGGGTGAAAGTCTATTTCAAAAGGCAAGGGACACATGAACCTAGAGGTATAGGCAGAAGCTTAGAATTTTATTATGCTAGCATGAATTTCTTGAATGATTGAATGCGTGAAGATCTTACTACTTGTATGAAACTAAATCCTATACCCAAAAAACAAAAGTGACTTAGAAGAATAAATTATTAGGCCAATAAACGTCGAGAACCTAAAAACATGAATCTAGAGTCATGATAGAATGAACTAAACAAAAATGGTAGAAACGAATGTTAAATCGATGTTAATGTGTAGATAATGGTCGGACCTAGGAGATAGGCAACAAGAGGTGCTACATCTAACGACAGAGACTCTCAGGAAGTGCAGAACGACATGGTTGAGGCTAGGATGAAACATATGATGAATGAAGTCACCAGAAGAGTGATGGAACAAATAGAAAGGATGCTAGCTCGAATGGTACGTGCGGCCCGTGCGCCATTTAAAAAAAATTAATATAAAAAACATTTTTTACACGAAAAAATGAAAAAAAGGAAAAAATATACAAAAAATGTCTGAAAAATTTTGAAAAAAATATTAAAAAACCCTAACCTTTAGCCACCAAGACCTAGCAAAAATGGAAGTTTTTCAATTTAGGAAGGCTAAAAAAAAGTACGGAATTGACCCCCAGAGACTCTATATAAACCCCCTCTTCCCCTCATTTCATTCATCCCAGCAAGAACAAGAATAATACTCTTTCTTGCTTCTCTCTACCTCCTTCTTGACACCCTCAGTCCCTTTTCTTTTCTTAAGCTATTTTAAATACTCTGTGAGGTAGTAGCAACGAAGTGCTACACAGATTTAGGAAGCGATCTCGAGGAAAAGTTTTTTCCCCTTCTTTTGATTTCTTATTTTGATTTAAATAATGCTTGCTTGTGTGCTTAGTTTAATTTATGTTTTTAAATTATTACATTGTCTATGACTGAGAGAATATACTCTGTAGTTGCATCTTATACAATCTTCTACATCAGAAATCGAAAGTCACCTTTCCTGTTTGAGAGAGCATATATAGTTGCATCTCGTACGATCTTCTATATCAAAAATTAAAAATCTGTGTTTCTGTTGATATGTTTAATTATTGTTAAAATATTTATTTATACTAATTTTATACACAAAAATAAGAGTAAATAAGATTTCAACCACATACCCGTACGGGGACAGATTTTCTGTGTTCCATACAGAATTAAACTTTTGAACTGGTTGTCAAGATTGACACCAGAATGGAATGGGTTTCAGAAATGATCCCACTAGAGAAGGATTTGAGTTTCAGAATTGATCTCTCTCCCCAGATTTGGAGCATAGAGGTTATCCTCGTTCGGTTTAAATCAATTAAATCCCTGAAAGTGTTTGATATGCTTGTAATATTTGGTTGGAATAATGAATTAAATAGATGAAATTATTCACTGGGCCTTTTAGCTCACCTCCCTCATTTTTCACATTTCAAGAAATTAATTTATCAGCCTATGTGAAAGATTATTTATTATGAATTCTTTTTATTAGGGGGCACATAGGCCCAAGCTAAATTATTTATTGCAGTTTTGAAATTATTTTTTCACTGTAATAGTTCATGTACTCTGAATTTTGAAATAAATAAATAAAAGGTTTTATTTATTAGGCTATGAAACATTTTTGTACATAGACTAATATGCGTAGGAAGTCTCTTAAAAAGGAAAAAGAATGTAGTTCGAGCCCATCTTTCGGGTGGTCCAAGATTATTAATTGAAGAAAATTATAGCATCAGATGATGGGGACGATGGGGCTGGGGAGGTGGGGTGCTACATTAGGATCTTTATTTAATCTTATATTAAATGTATGAACAACATGCTAAATAATTGACAGTATGTAAACATCTCAACAGGGTAACATTTGATCATGAATTATGCATAAAAATAAACCTAAGCATGCATATTCTATATGGAAAATATTACAAAAATCTAAACACTTAAGCAAGTCTTATTTGAATCAAAATAATAAATTAAAAGGTGAAAATCATTTCACCTCGAGATCGCTTCCTTCTGAACCTTCTTCAGATCTTTCAGATATTTTCTGCTTGCTTGCACTAGACTTGTACAACACTTCGTTGCTATTACTCCGATGGCTGTTTAGAATAGCTTAAGAAAAGAAAATAGACTAAAGAGGTCAAGAAGGAGGTAGATAGCGAGTAAGAAGGATCTTATCAACTCTTGCTTTGGGATAAAAAAGAATGAAGGGGGAGAGGGGTTTATATAAGGTCTTTCAGGGGTAGATTCTTGATTTTTGGGTATTTTTTAAATAGAAAAATTTTTATTTTTATTGGTTTTGGCGGCTCCCCAAAATTATAATGCATTTTAAGGTTTCTTTTAGGGTTTCTCAATTTTTTTTTGTCATTTTTCTTGTATTTTTTTGAGATATATATATATATATATATAGATTTATTTATTTATTTATTTATATTGCGCACGATGTGAGAATTCATGAAATCACAAATTCGTGAATGTGCACCATTTTTTATTGTGCTTACCATATATGATATCATATTATATAACAATATAATGATATAACCATACGTGATGTGATATATGATAAGGTGATATAATGATAACTAATGATATATATAATATACTATACATGATAACTATATGACGGACAAACATATATATAACGTTATTTTTTTTTCCTATTTATATATATTATCATGTACCCATATATATGAATATATAAACATTATTTGTATATATAAATATTATATTATTTATATATATGAATAAATAATGCATTGGTTTTGCTCTTATATATATATATATATATGAAATTTGTGACATGTTACTGGATATATTTCTATTTCTTTAAATTATTTATTTTAGATACTTTAAGATTGCACCAAGATTTTTTCCTATTTTATTTTTTGCCCTGGAATATACACAATTTATACCCAAAAATTATTATAAGTTTCTCAAAATCTATTTATTTTATTTAATTTTATTTATCAAATTTCGTATAAATTTTTGGGGTATTACATATATTTTCTTTGTTGTGAGAAATGCCACCTCCTAATAATATGGAGGTTTATGTTGATGTAATCAATGGGCTTTCTCCTGAGGGCCATACAGGTTGTTCTTCAAGGCATGAAAACTATGTTGTATCTAATGCACCAAGGTTATCAGAGGATGTCAGTTTAAGTACAATGTCACCTATTGTTCCTGTGACACGTTTATATGATGATGATTGTGATTTCATTGACAATGGTGATAATGATAACAAAGAGGATTACCATAGACAAAGCTGTAATAATTCGAAAGGTGATAACGATAATTATGAAGCGCTAGAGATGTCTAATCATGTTTATTTTGGGTGTACATTCATGAGAATGATAGTTTAAGATGGGCCCATATATCCACCAGCGTTATTAGATGACTCGCACTTTGTGTTCAGCATGGAGGACAATGAATCACATGACACTCCATTGCATCATGCTAATGGTACACGCTAACATATTATGTCAGGATATGAGGCTCCATCACCAAACTTTATGGAACTTAATTTGCAAGCGATGATACCTATGACGAATGACTACAATAGTGCAACTTTGGGTTAGAACGAGTTACATGACCTCTGCAAAGGGCTCACATTTTTTAGAAAGATGACTTGCAACACACAATGAAATGATTTTGCATAGCACAACAACGTGAATATGTTGTGGTTGACTCAAAACCTAATGTTTGGTCTGTAAGATGCAAGAAATGGAAAGATGGCTGCTAGTGGAGGGTTAGGGCCGCTAAGCGTAAGAGAACAGGAATGTTTGAGATCACAAAGTGTGAAGGAACACATACTTGTGTCCTTCCTCAAATGTCACAAAAACACAGACAGTTAGATTCATTATTAATATTTTAGGAGATATTCAACATTGTCAAGCAAGATCCTAATATTTTAATAGGAGTACTTCATGCATTTGTGAAAGAGAAGCACAAGTATGATGTTCGTTATAGGAAAAAGTGGCGAGCAAAAATAAAAGTAATGGAAAAACTATTTGGGGATTGGGATAAGTCCTACAGTGTTCTACCCAGATGGATAGATGTCTTAATTACAACTAACCTAGGCACAATTGTAGGATTACATCATTATAGAGATGATCCCAAAAATCCTGGCAAAGTTGTTTTCTACCGATGTTTTTGGGCATTTGGTGCGTCAACTGAGGGCTTTAAATATTGCAGGCTCATCATACAAATAGATATAATGCACTTATATGGTAAATATCGGGAGAAGATGTTTATTGCCATGAGTATTAATGCTGATAGTCGCATATTTTCCTTATTTTTCTCCATTGTTGAACAAGAAAATAGGGATAACTAGTTGTGGTTTTTTAAGATCCTTCGCTATCAAGTAATAAATAGGGATAACACTTGCTTAATTAGTGATCTTCATGCAGGAGTAGTTGTCCAAGACCCAAATAATGGTTGGGTTGAGCCAATTGCACATCACATATATTGTTTGCATAATGTTGTCAATAACTTCAATAAAAAAAATTTTATGACGAGGAGTTAAGAGATCTAGTTAAGAAAGTCAGTTCACGACATCAAACTTGCAAATTTATAGTTGTAATAGCATTATTTGAAAGCAAATGAGAGGGTTGCACCAGATAGTTTACTCGAATGGACCCTAAAGCAATGGACTATGGCTCATGATGGTAGTATACGATATGGTTGGATGACGTCCAATGTGGCTTGTTAGTTGGGCATAATATACCTATTTTAATATGTTAACATAATTTATTTAATTATTGTTATTAAATATCTTAAATTTTTTATTTTGTTTTATGTGTAGAAAGCTTTAATGGTGTTATAAAAGGTGTGTGAATGTATTCTATCACTTCATTAGCATAATTGACACTTCATAGAATTGTTGTATGGTTCGAAACTAGACTAAAAAAAATTGAGAAAACACTCCATAGAGAGAATATTTATAAAGGATATGCAATTGAGAAAATGACAAATTGGGCAGCTAAGGTAGGAAATCATATTGTGACTTTGATAGATCATCAAAACAAAACATTTTAGGTTGTTACGGGGGTGTCTGAACAACGACAGTAACAAATAGATTGTTAATCTACTACAGCAGGTCTGTAGTTGTGAAAAATGATAGTGTTATGGAATTTGATGTTTTTATGTACAAGCATTGTGTCAATATATTGTTCTTGATTATGATGCATGTATAGAAAATTGGTACCGCATTAATAAGTACCTCAAGTGTTATGAGACACACTTTCATCCAATTCCACATGAATCGCATTGGCCCCCTCGTAGCCTTGCATATAAAGTGTATTCAGATCATAACTTAGTTCGCAAATCAAGACGACCAAGGACATCATGAATAACTAATGAGATGGATATAAGGGAACCATCTTCAAGGATTTATTGCGGGCATTGTGAACATGAGGGCCACAATCAACGTAGTTGTCTAGCTCATTAGTGTAACATAAAACATTGTATTTTATTTTGTTGTAGTATGATAAGAAGGTAATGATGTATGATAAGGCTTTATTCTTTATTTATATATTTCAATCTCATTTGTTTTTTCATTATTCAAGCATCCTTTCAATGTGTATAGTGCAATTTTAAATGGATCCAAGACTCATAGATTCATTTATGTTGACGCTTCAAAGACGTCATCGTTCTACTGCCATTTGGAAGGGATTGGTACCTGAGTTGTTACTACAAATAGTCGCATTATTTTTTTACTCACTATTAACAATGCCTTTGCTATTGCAAGACTTACCTGAGTTACATTTTCATCGTAAACAAGTTGTAATTGAGTGCACATTTCCTTTGGATGATCATATTATCCCACATTTACAGAGAGCAAGATTCTATGGACTTGTACGCATTGGGTTCATAGAGTTAGACTAGTACTTGATCATAGCTTTAATGGAACGATGGTAATAAGAGACTCATACATTTCATTTGGCGATGGGTGGGCCACTATCACCCTATAGCATGTGGAGGTTCTTTTGGGTCTTCTAATTAATTGGCTTCCTATTGCCGATTTGACAGATTTAGATTATGAGGAGATTTTTTCTGAGTTGCTTGGATTTGTTCGAGAGGGAATAGATAAACAGGGTGGTCATCTCAAGTTATCGGTAACTACAAAGAGATTATCATTACTTGCGGATGCTACAGAGATTCAAGTTCATTTTGCAACTATTTGAAGGTTGTTTGTTCTCAGACCAGTCAAACAATTTAGTGCACTGAGGATACTTGTCATTACTTGCAGATTTTGACCAAGTTGGCGAGTATTCATGGGGTACTGCCATTATTTTATTTTATTTTTGTTTGCTTCTTTTAAACCATATTTTTGAATTTGACATCAAACTCATAATAACAAATAAGTTATTGTTTTTCAAATCATTTGGACACCATACACGAATGATATAATCAATGATTTGTCGGAGTATTGTCCACGTAGTAGAGACATTTGGCACATCGTTTCTCCACTCATCTATTTTGCAATTGTTGAGCAACATAGGCCAGATCGAGTATTGCGGCAACATAGGCCTGATCGAGTATTCTCGAACCATGCAGTGCAGATATTGATCTTCGTAATACAGATATGAGTGGTCAATCTGACTATGATTGGCTTGTAGTGCATCAACGATATATTGACTAGTGGCCAGAATGAGCAGAGCATTTGGCTAAGGGTATACCACATCCTACTTATGTACCATATACTAATAATTATTTTGGCCCTTACATGGTTTGGTACCGAACAATAACATGAAGATATATGACGATAAACGAAGCAAGTTTCAATACATGGTAGGCATATCTCTTTTCTTTCACATTCTAAATTTTATTGTTGCATATTCATCATTAGCATTCATTGTTAGGTTGCATTATCTTTATTGCAAATAGCTCAAGCAGAGTACATGGTACAAAGAGAAGGTGGAGAGCAAACGCCATCTACATATGATCACATTCCCATGACTTGCAATACTTCATTTGCTCTATCCTCCAATGTTCAAGCTTCAACCTCCCAAGAAGATGTCGAGTTCTTATTCGATGTAACTATGTTCCCATCAGGTCTTACCTTCCATGATGAAGCTAATGAACAAGTGGCTGAAGAGGAAGTTCAACCTCTTGTCCAACCTACAGTTGAATAGGGGTGGCAATTTGTGACACGACACGATAACCCGACCCAAACACGACACGAAGTTAACAAGTTTGGGTTTGATATAAACGGGTTTGCGTCTAAACGGGTTGAACACGACTAAAAACGGGTCATAAACAGGTTAACCTGATAAACACGAAATGACTCGTTTAACATAATTAAAAATAAGTCTATAAATAGGTTATACATAAGTTAATATTACATAATACATTAAGATTAATTTTAATTTTTAAAAATATTTTAAATTTAATTTTAATAATTTTTTTATATTTTTGTATTTAGTTAATATTTTAAAAATTAGGCATATATTATTTGAGATATTCCTTTTTTTAAGAAAAATGATTATACAATAAATTAAAAAAGTATTATGCCCCTTTAAAAATAAACTCTATCTTTAGCAAAAAATATTATACTCAAATTAAAATATAAAAATAAGTCAATTTCTCAAATATTTAAAAAAAAATCTCCTAAAAACACTAAACTTAATTTTTTTAACTTTTTTTTTATTTTTTCAACTTGCCTTAAAAATTATTATATCTCTTTTTGTCTTAGCCTAAAATATTATATCATTTCTCATAAAACCATAAAGCCTAATTTTCAATATTAATTTTATTTTTTGACAAAAAATACTACACTTAAATAAATATATAAAAATAACTTGATATCTCAAATCTTTAAAAAAAATTCTCGAAAAAAGCAATGCATGTATAAATATTTAAAGAGTAGCTTGATATATCAAATTTTTAATATTATTATTTTATTTTTTTAAGAAAATTATTACACCCAAATGAAAATTATAAAAATTAATTTGATCTCTCAAATCTTAAAAAAATAAGTACAATATATATATATATATATATATATATATTAAAAAAGTATCTTTTTTGACAACATAAGTTGTTATCATTTGGTTAAAGTTTAAGGTAATAACCCAAATGTCTTGGGTTCAAATCTTGACAAAGTCATGTTTTTAGTTAAGTTATTATAGAATTTATTAAACGTGTCTAAATAGGTCATAAACAGGTCACCCGTTTATTTAACGTGTCGTGTTCGAGTTTACATGTCATGACCTGATTAATAAACGGGTCGTGTTCAGGTTGACATATCATGACACGATTAATAAACGAGTTGACCCGTTTATGACCTACCGACACGAATTGCCACCCCTACAGTTGAACCTTCTATCCAACCACCATTGCAACAATATACAAGGGCTCACTTATGAAGAAACAAAAGAAGTCATTGGCTACCTTGGATGTCAGAATGATGAACTTTTTAGGTGTTTAGGATTTTTTTTTTTTTGTTGTAATATTATAAGATGATTGAAAAATGAAAGAAAATAGTGTGAACATGTAACTTTGTTGAAGTAAAGTGTTAAATGAATTAATCATTTTTGAATATTCATGAATTACTTATGTCTTTATTCTCTATGTCTTTAAGTTTTTTGACAATTTATGACAATCAAAATTGATGTATCGAATTTTTTGTTTGTGGAAGCATTATGTTTTTTTCAGTGTTCAGTTTATTATGTCACATCCTCTAGTCCATACACTGTGTTACTAAAGCTCTGTTTCTTGTATCTGAATTTTGAGTGCGAAAAACATGCATTGTTGATCCACCTCTACCTGCTAATATTGTCCAACATGATCAAGGTTACGGTACTCTGTTTCATGAAGGTAAGTAATTTCGTATTGAATAAACCAAAATATCAATTGCATGGTAAAATCAATCACACTATTCACAAATGTTACTATTATTTTGAAATGTCCTTTCTTTGAAGTTGGATTTAGTACTCCTCAATGGCTACTATCTGATTCTTCCTCTTATGCTCTGTCAGTTTCTTATTCACTTGATATGCGTTTCTAAAGGTGGAATATTATGTCCAACGGTTACAGTTCATGTCACACTCTATGTGCTTCAAATGGTTACAGAAATAGGTTTACACGTTCAATGAAGTTCAGCGAAAACTTGAAAAAGGAATAAAATGTCCAAATTTTGATCTGGGGGTTGAAAAATTATTTTGTTACTTCTAAGGTTCGTGGGAGGCAATTAGAACTTGTTGAAAGTAGCCACGCGAGAAAACTCCTCCCGAATTGTCCACAGTGAACAGAAACAGGTTTACACATTAAATGAACTTCAGTAAAAACTTGAAAAAGAAGTGAAACATCCAAATTTTGACGCGAGGGTCGAAAAATTGTTATGTCGCTTCCAAGGGTTCATGGAAGGCAATTAAAACTTGCTGGAAGTGATCCTATAAAAAAGTTCTTCCCACATTGCCCGCAAATTGAAAAAATGGACTTACAATGAAGGCGTTTTTTAAAAAGACACCTTCAGTGTAAGTTCATTTTACACTGAAAGCATTTTTTCAAAAGATGCCTTCAGTGTAACTCTATTTCACACCAAAGGCATTTTTTGAAATAATGTCTTCTTACATGAAAAAGAAAAAAAAAATGATAGGTGTCTTGTACATGTGGCCGGTCACTGTAGAAAGATGGGTCTATGAGGTATAATTTTGGTGACTTGGATACTTTGAAAATAATTTATATTTTTGCATTATTTGAAAAAAAAAACCCTTAAGATCACTGCCGTTTCTTTTTTCTTTTCTTTTTTTTATAAATTTTATGTATATGGATTTGAAGGAATCTTTAACATTTTATTTGTTATATGTTATTTCATTGTTACTTTGTAACGCACTATTGGGTTGAAAATAATTTTTTATTTCTCTTTGTAAACTTCGATAGAATTTACTAATTATCATCTGCTTTACCTATATAATTCACATCATCATCTTAACACGGAAAATGAAAAAATAGAGGTGAGTACCCTCAATGATATTTTAAAAATAGTAACCAAACTTTGTTGCACAAACAAGAGATTGGAAAAATCACAGGACTAAATTCTACCTAGGAAATTGATAAGGTTACGTCTAACACAACCTTTAGCTAGTGTGGTGATATTCATCATCATATTCCTCAAGACTCCAATAATCAGTTAACATTGCTTTGTCAGAAGTCAGAACAATATTTGCTATTAGTTCCCAAATATAACTGCTTGTAAATAGGCTAATTTTTCATAAACTACTAAATAGTGTACTTAAATAAACTTATTTCTTGACATTTGATAACAAATGAATCACGATAACATCAAAACAAGCTTTTCCCCCTTTTCTTATTTTCATTTTTAAACTTGTCCTACTGCTAGAATAGTGGGTGGCAATGGTACAAGCTTATCATGGGAATTGCCAGTACATTGATTCTTCAAGCACCCTTTCAATGCGTTGCATAATTTCCTTGGAACATCAAGATATGAATTCAGCTGTCGGATTATTATCATCAACATTCAAATAACACGAAAAGAACAATATATATATAAACTAACATACAATTGTATATTGTTTGAATTGTTGTGTTTGTCGCAAGTGATTCAAGACACAAGTACGCATATCAATGGGAATCACAATTTATGATACAGCTGTAGTCCAAGAACATTTGAGTGAATAAACCCGTGGATGATGTAGGACAAAATTGGGAAGATTCACATAACTTTATTCGAAACAACCTAAAAAATTTGAACTCTCATGATTTGATATATACCCTAACTGACATTTTCAACGAAATAGCATAGTAAAAATGCAAGTTCAGGAGAAAACAAGAAACTAATATGTATAAAATAGAGGAAATCGGTGGGCCTGTGGTTTAATCAGTGTAATCACAGTAATCGCTGCTGTCTTCGACAAGCATGTAGTAGAGTCAAATCACTCTTTTAGTAAGGAAAATTGATTGGCTCAGGCTGCAACGCTTTCTCCACAAGCTCAGTTTGTTCTTTTGTATGAACCTGATAGAAACCAGTGGCAGTTGCAGCAGAAGGAGCACGTCCTACATATTTGATGTCCTCCATAGTTCCTCTGGCTACGGCTCTCATGGCAGTACAAAGCCGAGGAGCAACGTAGTTGTATGCGCCCATGTTCATTGGCTCTTCTTGGCACCATACTATCTCTGCATCTGAAATGTCAAAAGAGACCAATGATAAAATCAATCCTTCTGATGATGGCATTATTGTTCCTACATTATTTTCAGTCACTACTCTTAACAAATGGATCCTTGCCCTACATAGATTTTTCCCACTTGATTCAGTTGAAAAAGATGGTGCAAAAGTGAAGGTCATCAACAAAAAAATAGACTAGGGTCACATAATCTAGAATTAAACACTCCATAAAATGATATTTACTGGAATGGCTTCTAGTCAGGTTAAGGTGTCATACTTGGATATCTCTTTAATTCTCTTTGGATGAGATCATATGGAAAGGGGCAGAGTTGTTCCACCCTGCAGATAGCAATGTCATTGACATTCACCTTCTCCCTTTGTTCATCAAGCTCATAATAAACCTGTAAGATGTGAAAATAAATAACAGAATTACAAAATTCAACAATTAAATTATATGTAAATTAAAGAAGAAAAGTATGAGTCAATATTATAGCAACAATAGTCAACCACCATCCTAGCTGTGTATCACATTCAGCTGTGAGCAAAAATTCCCTATATTTTCTATAGACTTTTTTTTAATTATTTTTTCAGCTTATCTTGCAAAAAACAATGATCAACAAACCGTGATCATATCTCTTCAGATGAAATCATGCAGTGCATGTGGAGTAGTTAGCTCACCACAAGAAGCACATGTGGATGCCAGAGTTCTTAATTTACCAGTAGGACAGCATAAGAGCCCAGGACTCAAACGATTTATCCTGCATTGGCAGCATAGTCAAGATAAATTCTCTTATGGATAACTGCAGGAGTTGAAGGATTGCCAAAAGCTTCATATACGGAAGCCCGTAAATTTTATTTCATTCTTTTATCCCATTTTTCTTCCCTTGGTTACAATTAGAATGGGCAAGGGTGACTTCATCCATTTGTGGGAAGATGGATCATGGCAATGTCCCATTTTGTACCTTTTCTGATAGGTTTTATCATCAATCACAGGGCCATGACCAACCTGTTTCCACATTGATTTGTTCGTTCCCATTAGGTATGTCTCCAATGTGGTAAGTGCTCAATTTGGCTGGTTCCATTCTCCCTCAGTTTCAATCAGATTTCCAATCTCTTCTTGGCATGCTTCAGGACTTTGTACCCTAAGATAAAAGTGAAAATCCTCTAGCCATGGGCTCAGTCAAGAGAATTCTCCATAAATTCCACCTCCTCATCTTTATTACATTCTCCTCCTTGCTCCCTTTCATTCTTAGTTCCCTCTTTTGAAAAGTACAAGTTCCATCCAAGGTAAAATTTCTTAAATGGGTAATTAGCCATGGTGATGCAAACACCTGGGACATGCTCCGGTCCAAGCTAACTAATATGTGTTTTTCTTCTTCTTGGTGCTACCTATTATGCAAAATTCTAGTCCATATCAAATCTATTTAGTGAATGCCACTTTGTGAGGGAGGTATGGCAGCAATGATTTAGGTAGTGTTTGGTAACTCTTATTAAAACCTCTTATTTTGATTAGTCTTATTAAAACAGAGCTTTGAAAAAATTAGAGTGTTTGATAACTTATTTTTTTTCTCTTATTTTAAAGTCTTTTTATGAAATAGAGGAAATACCTCTTAAATAAAAAGCAAGATTTTTTTGCTTTTTTGAAATAAGAGGAATGTAAAGAGGTTTTAACACTTTCCAAGATAGATATAAATTT
>JAJIYU010006872.1:0-19999 GCA_030144865.1 Tinospora cordifolia | reverse complement strand
CAGTGAGGATGCAGACCGGAGACTGGAGGATGTATAGTGAGAGAGAGTGATTTTTGTTAAACTGTCTCTCTGTTTTTGTACAGTTTTTACGATGTATGTTTGAACTTGGGCTAGAGGGCCATGTATCATATTTTTGTATATGTATATACAGGACTATTTTATCATCTGGAACACTGCTTTATTTTGATTGATAAGTTGATGATTTTTAGATATCGTATGTTAAACAGTGTTCAATGATTTAGAAAGATTTGATCTGAAAAGTGCTTCTGCTACTATTATCTTGATTTCCGGTATAACTATGATTTTGAACATCTGGTGAATTTGATTTGAAACCAACTGCTTAGTGAAGCATGATTAAAATGAATATTTGAAATCAAAGAAATGATTTAAACCTCGTGTATAGAGGTAGGAAGATAGACTGACGACATCTGTCGCACGCCCGGGGCCTTGGCGGACCATGCGCCAAGCCTGGAGCCGCGCGATGCCTGACGACGGGGCCTAAGATTGACAGACACGACGTCCGGTCCGGGGGTCGGGGTGTGACAGCGTAGGCCCTCTGATGAGTCCCCTCCACCAACTAGTGCACCAGCCTCCGCTCCTACACACCCTGCTGATGCCCCTCAGTCTTCTTCTGCCGCGGGTGCACCCTTGTCTACTACGGAGCACACCATGATGCACTGGATGTCATACATGACTGAGTGGATGCACCGTAAGGACCCCGATATGGCAGTAGTTTTTTCGCCTCCCCCTTGTGCCATACCTTACATGGAGATGACGTGTTGCGTACCTTCTGTACAGCCTCCTCCATCAGTGGTCCTTGCTGAAGATGATGATGATGAGGAGGAGGATGATGGTGATAATTTTAATGACTTCATTGCAAAGGATGAAGTTTTTAGTGCAGATCTTTGAGCACAATGGTTTTGATATTTATTTTGCTTTTCTTGCATCTGTTTTGGAAAATTCAGACGTTTGTATATTCTTGATTCCTATGCTTTCTTTTTCTTCTGTTCATGCATTATCGCTAACTGTGCGTTAACTGATCAATGCTACTCAATATTTTGTCATAATTTCCAGACTAATTCTTTCTTTTTCTTGTTTTCTTTGAATGCATGTGTGATGTGTCACCCTGCCCATATTTACGTCTCTATGTGCTCTTGAGGACAAGGCACAACATAAGTTTGGGGGTACGCATTGAAGAAATTTTTCTTCAAAGTCAGTTCAAGTCAAGTTCATGTCAGATTTATTTTTCTTTAAGGTTTATTTTTTTTATTTATTTTATTATTTTACATATTTTGTGTTAGTGCATTAATACTTCTAAACTATACATGCATAGTTAGGTATAGTATCTCATGACATTTAGAAATTAGGATTATTTAATCAGTGTCAATTCATGAGCACATTAGTTAGGACATGAGCATATAGATGTCATTTAAGCTAGAGTCATGCCATATTTTTGAAAATTCTCACTGAGTAACCTATGAAATTGAAAATTCCTCTAGTATGACGAAACAAAGAATTAGGGTACTTTCAAACGGTCTGTGTGCTTGGTTTGTCTGAAATTTGACCTTGACAGATCTCTATAGTCTTAGGTAGATTGAGACTCTGAAGACTGAAGAAGTTAGGAGTAGAAACCAAACCATAAGCGGAATGAATTTTCCACTGACTCTCAAAATAATCAAATTTGTCTTGACCACTGCTTAGGAATGACTATAGGAGGGAAATAAAGTAGGCCATCATTGTTTGAGTCATAGCCTAAAGGTCAGTCCTAACATTTATAATCATTTGTAGCCAATTTTGAGCCTTATAGCCTGTTTTCTTGTTATGAACCTAAACATGATACACACTCTATCCTTTTGTGAATATTTAAGTTAAACCTATTTGTGTGCACTCATGGTTTTATTAGTGCCTATTTTGATGATGTGAAAGAAGGAGGTGATGCTACACATTGAAACACATATATTTTCAGTTTTTGTGTCAGATTACTTATCATTCAAAAAATAAATAAAAAAAATAGGTTATAATTATTTCCTTAGTATTTCAGTATTCTCAATGATAGCTGAACTTTTGACTTCTTTATGAGTGTACATATGAGTAAAATTTGGAGTGCATGCATTGAAATAAGTTTGGGGGAGCTATGAAGACATGGTTGTGAGCATGAACGAGAAAAATAAAGGATGAAAAGAAATGCTCAAGCTATATTAAGAAAATCAAACACATTAGGTTATTATTATTGCTATGAGTGTATACCTGAGTCAGATTTAAATTCCTATTACACTTGTACCCTGAGCCAGGCCACGTTACAACCTAAAAGAAAGACCACTGATCCTGATTATAGTTTGACTTGAGTAGAAGATAGATAGATGAGAGAATTGAAGAGGTTTGTGTACTTAGGTATTAGGAAATGATTTTTGTGAGTGGAATGGTACCCGCAAATCACCTACAAAGTCCAAGAGAATTGAGATACTGACAGATGAGAGAGTGAAGTTAAGAAAGAATATAGGATTAACTAAAAATCTAGACGAACTGAATGTCCCTAAGGGAGTGTTAATGAGTCATAAGTTATAGGAATGGAAAATTGAGGTTACAATGATGAGTGAAAAAGAATTTGAATTCTATATGGCATGACTTGTTAACTTTAGAGTAGAATCATTGTTCGGGAACGAATAATAGTCTAAGTTTGGGGGTATTTGTTAGTTGCATAGTAACTAATATTAGAATTGGCAGAATGATGCATTTTATAGGAAATAAGAGAAAATGTAAGTAAAGAATTGCATAATTAGCAATAGTTGCATGTAGTTAGGAATTATATTGTTTAATAACTTTTAAGCCTTGTTTGATATAGTTTTAATATTCTTCTATGAGAAAATGATGTCTAGGAAAGGAATTTGCATGTATTACAGGATACGGGTTGATACACACAAAGAATGCATCAGAAGAAAGCATAAAAGAAATGGAATCAAGAGCAAACACCAGAAGACCGCGGTACAAGAACTGAAGACTGCAGTCTGAACAAAAAAACAGAACCAATGAATAACACACTGGTGACCGCGGTCACCAGAACGTGGTTGGCACAAGAAATTGACAGACCGCGGTGGACAGAATGCATGAAATCTGGGTTTTTGACATCAAATTCATGGACGGGTCACTAATCGAGGTCATTCGATTGTCTAGCGAGATTTTCATGTGCGGGACGATAAATAGAAGAAGGGAATTAGAGTTCGGGGGATGGAAGATGGAAGAAAAAACACTGTGACGGCTATTAGGGCGTGAAAGACTAGGTTTTTATTGATTTTTGAAGATTGTTAAGAGATTTGAGTATGTATTGCTTATTTAAATTTAATTTTATGATTTCCATTCCATTCATGTCGAGCTAATCAGTTCTATTGTCCAGGATGTGATTGTTCAAAGCATAGTTTGTAATATCTACTTATAGTTGATGATTTATAGATTCTATTCCTTATTGTGTAGACTTAAAGCCTTATATCTACTGGCCATAGATATACTGAACTCAGTATTTTAGTCTATCTCGGGAGAGAAGCCTAAAAGATCGATATCACAATCTGGACCTAGACCAGTTGATGGATCGGGAGATTGTTGACCGATCTAGGGAGTTGCACAGGGAGTATTAGACTAAACACATAGATTGTCAAGTAAACGCCTCGGGAGAGGGTTGGACGACACAAATCTAGTGAGTGTTGAAACACCTTGGGAAAGGGTTTCAACCATTGATGCTATAACTCATAGATTAGCTAATTCATAGATACAACGAAGATTTGCAAACTATGCGGCGACATTCATTATCCTAGACATACTTTTAGATTGAATTCTTCAAATTTATTGTTATCTTTGTTTACAACAATTTCTGGTTTTGAAATTAACTGAATTACATTCAATCTAGTCTTGATAAAACTTTGATCATTAGTAACTCTGGAATTAAAAATCAAAAGCTACCCTTGTTCCCTGAGGACGATACCCGGACTTATCGGATATTACTACTGCGATCCCGTACACTTGCGGGATTGCTAACACAAGGAAAATGGATAAGCACCCCTAATTTGAATACAAGTGAGAAAGGCGATTTGATATGATGTATTTGAATATAAAGATGAACAATCTTGTTCCATCTCAAGCATGGATGATTTATTACGAGCAAGAGATCCCATCTATAATAAGCATGTTATATGTCATATAAAACATATAATCTTCTACAAATAATAACTAATAAAGAGCTTGGTTCTCTGATCTTTTTCAAGCTTTCTTTCTTTTTTTTTATAATCTATTTTTCTTCGAGGCTTGTTATTATTCTTCATTAGAATTTGCTTTCAAGATGCAGTTTTTTCCATTATTTTGTCTTTTTACTATTGGTAAGATTTTGTGCCAAGAAAACTCAAAAACGGTGTTGGGATCACTGCAAATATATAGGATCGCAATAATAATACATGGTAAATACCCAGATATCATCCTCAGGGAACAGTATGGGGCTAATATGTGACACCCTAGTCCTCAGACTCGGAGAAGCCGTGAAAGGTCAGGGCTTTGCGCAGAAACACGCGCCCATCTGGCAGGAGAAGCCACTTAACGATCGTCATCCGCTGAGAATCAGAGCACTACTAAAAAAACTATTTCTTCTGTCAAACCATTTCTTTCAAAATAAAATGAAATCAATTTAAATATACATCTTTGGAAAAAAAAAGTTTATAAGTAAATGAAATTGATTAGTAAAATTTCAAAGAAAAACATGTGGCTTATAAACCTAAGTCCAAAACCATTGAAGTTTACGTAAATAAATCAAAACAGTTAAATTACATGTAAATTGAGTAGTCCAAAAAGAATAGGGGCACATGCCCTATTTAGATTAAATACAGAAAGGATAAGATATACAAAAAAAAGCATTTAACAACCTACCCAGTGAGGTTTCAACAAAATAACCAAGTCCCTCGTAGTGTCGGCCGACTCATGCAATGTCAAATACCACCTGAAAAAGAAAAGTGGTGTGAGCTAGAAAGCCTAGTGGATCATACAGAACATCTCTAGCATTATTCAAACCAAAAATACAAAACATGCAAACATTTTCATGCATTAGGGCATTTCAAACACTTCATTGGTCATTATGTCGCAAACGAAGACCAAAAAAGATCCTCTCTCGGTGTTCCCCTGTGGTCTGAGAGTAAATCCAGAGGTAATGACCGGGGCTGATTACCTTTCGAGACCCTAACGAGGGCGTAAAGCCCTAAGTAACACGCTGCCCCACAGACAGTCTATGTTGGGAACACCCATGATGACACCCAATGGCCAATCATCACCCCAGTACGTAGAGTTTTAAAGTCTTAATTTATTCTTCTTTAATTTCACATTTCATCACCAATCATTAATCACGATTGATACATCAAGATGTGAACATCAAACAAGTTCGACATCCATGTAATTAAAACAAGAAATCCTTCCATATTATCTAGGCATAAGATCATAATAAGAAATTAAACATCCATCATGTTATTTTATCATTCAAATAATCAACCCAATCAATGTTCATCAAGCATCCTAGCATGCTTTGATGCATCTAATTTAAACACACATCACATTTTATATTTAAAATTTGAATAATAATAGGGAATGCAATAATCACACCCACTTTTTTTGTCCTTTTCATTCCCTTGGGCCTCCACATCGCACCGTACTTGTCTTAGATCTTCAATCTGTAAGATTTAAATCAATATTATTTGAGTTCAACTTATTTTTATTTTTAAGGTCTCTTGAAGCATTTTTTTCCCATGTCATGAACGCACTATGGTACTCGCGAGAGATTTTTTTTTTGAAACAAAACCCCTCACGTGCACACAAAGCATCACGTCGTTCCCTTTAGTGTTTTGCACATTGAACACATCCCAAATAAAATAAAAAAATGCAGGGGTTTTAAAAATGCAAGGTACCAAATGCTAACATTCAAAAAAATGCGAGGTCTCAAATGCGAGCCTTCAAAATGCAAAATCTCACATACAAAAAATCTTAAATGCAAAGGTTGTGAATGCAAGATTCCAAATGCAAAACTCTCACATGAGGGGGTCGAAAAAAAAAACAAACAAAAGCGTTCAAATGTGAAGGTTTAAAAAAAAGGCTTTCAAATACAAGAGTCTTAAACACGAAAGTTTGAAAGCGAATGCCCAAAATGCAAAGGTTCGAATGCTAAATCTCATTTTTCCCATTAACAACAAGGTTAATCACTAAACTATGAACATCGAAATGCAAGGAAATTGGAATCAAAGGTCATACCTCGTTGCTTGGCATTTTCCTTTGGTTTCTCTCCAAAACATGATCCCAACTCCTCGGATCTGTTTTGTTCAAAGCACAACCATCCATACTTCAAAATACAACATATCGAAATGCTTGTGATGACCCATGATGTGATACACAAAAATTATCAGGTCCGATACATGCATTTTTTGGAATTTTTGACGAAAATACATAATTTTTTTCTCAATTTTTGCTAATTTTGGATTATTTATTGAAAAAATATGATTTTGAGAGGAAAATACATTAAATTATAAGGAAACAAAATTCTTGGAGAGTATATGATTTTTCGAAATGATTATAAAATTTTTGGGATAATTAATAGAATTTTTCGGAGAAAATGCAATTTATGGGTAAATTATTCAATTTTTAAAAAATAATTGTATAAATAATGAAAACGGTGTATAATTGCAGGATTTTGAAAAAGAATAATGAATTAAATGATTTTAATAATTTTAGAAAAAAATGATGAAAATTGAGTATATATACGTGTGTATGTATATATACATATATATATATATGTATGTATGTATATATTAAGCTCCTAGACACCAGGTATAGGGCCTGGACTGCCCAGGCCCATGTGGGCTGGGCTGGGCGCACGGCCCAGCCCCCGTCTTCTTCTCCTTTCCTCTCCGTTACCTTTCTTTCTCCTTTCTTCCTTCAGCCATCAATTACCTACAAAAATGGCAGAAACCAGTTTTTGCACCTAATTTTGGACCACCGGTGGTTGCCATCGACACGCCACCACCTGTACCCCGTGAACTCCAGCCAAGTACCCACCATACCTGGCCATTCCCTGGCCAAGTGGCATATTTTGGTTCGTGCAAAACCTCTCCCAAACATCACAAAACCTGGTTTTTAGTGCAAAATGTAGTTTCAACGAGCCATCTTCCATCCCTCATATCTTTCTCATTGGAGCTCCATTTTTAGTGATCTTGGAGTCCTTGGAAAGATCTCAGTACCCTCTTCAAGAAGGTGTAGGAGTTTGATTAAGATCATAGACCATTTGAAACAAAAACAGCCGAGAAACTCGCTATTTGACACAGTTGAACCCAGAAAAATCAGACAAAGTGTGTTTTGGCCGAGTTTGCGAGGCAGTTTCTTGGGTCCTCCGACCTCTAATCTTAAGGTATCATAGCTCATTGTAAAGCCTACAATGTCTACTTTAACTTTTGTTTCATGAAGAATAACAATGAGCACTTGAAGCATGTCAAAAATGATGACAAACTGAGCTACCGGATATGCATAATTTGATACTTAAAAAATTTTTGGAAAGTCTGCTATAATACTATAATTTTGTGCTCTCTGTTAGGATTTTTTAAAATAACTAGACATGTCTAATTTACCTGAACTTTTGATAGTATGATTATGAGACAATTAGGGATGTTGTATAAAATTTTGGTCTCAAATCAGTAAGTCTAAGGGGGTCAACTAAGTGTAACTTTGGCTGTCTGTCATATGCAACCCGAAAAACTAAAAGTTCTTGATATCACCCTTGAAAAATATATCAAATGAGGTCTACAATTCACAAAATAAGATTCTGGTAACACTTTAGGAAGTTTGAATTATAACTGGAAAATATTGCACAAATCTGACATACGGATTGACCGCAGGAAAATTGTGAATCCTGCTGCGCAGATAGAACAAAGACGAATAGATAGGAGCATCTTTGTGATTCCACTCAAAAACCATCGTAAATGAGATCAGAAAAGTTTAAACCAAAATTTTGGGGAACATTTAAATGATATAGAGCAAATATGGAAATTTTCACACAAATCCAACAGTCAGATTGATCACGGGAAATTCAGAAACTTCACTCCATAAAGAGAAAGAAAATTCCAGAATTGGGGTCTCCTGTTATTTTAGTTGGAAAACGTGTCAAATGAAGTCTAAAAATAGAAACATAAAATTATGGTGAATATTTGAAGGGTCTGAATCAAATTTGAAAATTTTCACATAAATCCAACAATTGGATTGACCGCAGGAAAATTGACAAATTTGTTGCATAAATTGAACTAAAAAGGGCTTAGAATTGGCTAAGTGTTGAAAATTGGAAATTTTGACCCAATTGACTTGATTTTGACCAAATTGACCCAAATTGACCAATGTTGACCAATTTTGACTAGGTTGACTGAGTTTGACCTAGTTTGACTAGTTGACCAGGTTTGACCGATTCGAATTTGAATTTTCTAAGACCGATTAAGAATAGTAGGACCACAATTAAGCAATGTTTCATGAGGAACTGAAATTGGGTCTAACATTACACAGATTTGAGTGTAGATCAGGGAACTAGGCCAAGTGTCGAGGGGACATCGGTGGGCAGGACCCGAGGTGAGTAGTTTAAATTAGTTGTTATCTTAACTATATTCCTTATATGAAAAATGATTGAAATTGTTATCGATCGAATGGTTTCTAGTGTTGAGCTACAATGATTGATTTGAAATATATATAGTTGTACATTGATAGGGAGACTATAGGCTCGAGGTCCGAGCACAGGGTCAGGGTACACGATGTTATTAGATTAGGCTCAAGGTCCGAGCGTCGAGATCAAGGCATGTGATCAGTGCGCTTAGCCTCAAACCCGCTCGAGCACGGCACATGAGGACCGAGTGCAGGGTTAGGGTGTTTGATGAATGCGCCTACCCCTTGACCCACTTGAGTAGCTGGTATGCCTGACTCATGACCCACTCGAGCGATGACCATAGGCTTGTATTTGATGATTTGAACCTTAATCTTGATATAGTTTTGAGCTGTATGTATTTAAACTGTTCTTCTTCAAACTGTTGCACTGTTTATAACTGCTTTTATAACATACCATGATTCTTGAGAAATTGTTTCGTAATTACGATTCATGCATACATGCACTGTTTTGGATGTCAGTTAAGTAATATGTTATTTTACTACTCACTTAGCTACGTTAACTTTTAGGTTCACTACTCTACTAACATTTCAGGTTCATCAGTGGTCGATAGAGGGAAAGGCGTGGCAATAGCCTAGTTCTAAAGTGGTATTCTGTTTCTTTTTGTTTCTTTTTGAGGTCGGTCACATTTTGTATGTTTGTAATGGTTTAATGGTCAAACTATACTTTTGAGACATGATAATATGTAATATTTTGTTGCTTTTGCACCTTGTAGTATGAATGTTTAAGTTACTCTGATGTCATTTGTCGTAGAAATTGGAATGTAAGGGCTTAACAGTGATTGGGCAAACTCGACTCGATGAATGAGTTCAATAAGTTACTATGCTGGTCGGGTCGTCCTTCAGCCTAGGGAAGGGGTCCCGACAATGCTAAACGACCCATTCAATAGAGAAAACAAATCTCACCTTGTTCAAAACAGTTTCATGTGTTGAAACCCTCCATGGATCACATTCTCCACTATTCCTTATTCGCACAGCTGCGTCTTCACAAATCTGGGCTCACGGATCTGGTTGTGTGTGCTCAAATACCCTCCAAAAACCCCCAATGAAAATCATATGTGTAGTTGAGGTGTTCTTCACAGATTTATGGATAGGGTTTTGTGTGCAAGAAAAAGGGATCGAGGGCATCATTCATTGGGGTTTTTCTACGCAAGAAACTTGCAAATCTAGGGCATCATCTTCTCTTTTGTTCTCCTTCTTCCACAAGTGAAAATGCAACAACCCCCCTTTTTTCATTTTTTCTTTCTTCTACGTTTCCTCTTCTTCGTCTTCAGTTTTGCTTCCCTTTGGTCTTCTTCTCCTTCCCGCAGAAAACGCACAACAGTAGTGCATCCTCCTTCTTCATTCCCACTAGAACGAATTGCTTCTTCTTCCTCCTTGTGCATTTCTTCTCCTTCGTCTTCACGTAGAAGACGCAGCAATGGCAGCTTCTGCTATGTCATTCCCCTTCTTTTGCATCATCTTCATCCCCTTCATCTTCTTCTTCACGTACAAACCGCAGCAAATCTGCGCTCTTCTTCCTCTTCATGCAACACACTACATCTTCTTCGTTCTTCTTCTTCCAATCGTGAAATGCAGTAGCAATTTTTTTTCTTTCTTCCTTTTTTTTGCAGCTCTTGTTATTTTTGTAATGCATTACACACACACACACACATGTTTTGTGCATTCATAACCACATGAACCCCCCTTTTTTTTTTCTTGCCCAAGGTTTGAGTGTAAAAAAAAAAAAAGTTTATTTTTAAGGTGAAACCTGTTTATTTTGAAGATATTTGATTTATTTTTTTTTTCTTTTCTTTGCACGTCCTGTGCCTTCGTAACCACATGATCCCTTTTCTTATTTAATTGTTTACTTATTTTATATTTTATTTTTTTATTTTTTTATTTTATTTCTGCCAAAATCGTGCATGTGAAACTTAGCATATCTTCTGGTAGTTTCAGATCTCTCTCCTTTTTTTCGTTCTTCTTTTTTTCTTATTGATTATTATTATTACATTGTTTTTTGCACGTGTCATGCCTTCGTAATCACTCAAGGCCCTTTTTTCATTATATTCATTATTGGTTTATTTAAGCATAATTTACATCATTATGGGGTAAAAAATATTTTTTTCTTATTTAATTATTTACTTATTTTATATTTTATTTATGTATTATTTTTTTCGCATGTTCATAGTCATCATTACCTACTTGTTTTACATGCTAATGGTATAAAATATTTCTCCCTATTTATTTATCAATTTATTTATATTTTAAGTTTTTAAAATGACATGTGCGCATTATTAAATTTCGAGGTATTACAAAGTAATCTCAAATCTCAATTGAATATTTATATTAATTTTATTAAGGCTAAAAACTAAATTAAAGATTGAAAACTTTAATTAAATCAAAAGCAGATTGAAAACCAACAAGTATTGGATTGAAAATTATGTCAATTAAGATTCTAGGATAGTTAATTATCACATATTCCCCCCTTAATTCTTATTTCAATTAATTTAATCCCTATTTCTGTAGGTTATGACACTTATCATTAAAACCTTCTCTCAAGGCGCCTTAATACCTATTAGTTATATTCCCTAATACCCTTTCTCGAGGTGTACAATTAACAAACTAATGCAATAAACACTTTAATCACATGTAACCTCCTATAAGATCAACAACCTCTCAGTCAGTTAAGATGTATACCTTGATTATCCAACCATTAAACCTCTCTCTTGAGTTACTCTAATGGTCTAGGATAAATTTATTTGTGGGCAATAAATAAAAAACAGTAATCACACAAAGTATAAAACAAAAACTCATGATATATTATTCAAAATAAAGAATCAAGAGTTCCTATAATTCAAATTACATCCTAGAAATTAAAATTATTTAGCTCGACATCATATAAAGTTCACAACATAAAGAATTAAACAAATAAAAGATCATACTCAAGGTTTGATCTTGTTCATTGTCTTCTCTTTCATCTTTGTTCTCTTCTTCTTGCTCTGGCCGTCAATAGCAATGAAACCAATAGCTGAATTATGAAAACCCTAATACAATGATCTATTTATATAGGTTCCTTCAAAGAATCGTAAAACACAACTTAAAAATAACCTAAAATTCAGATCTCATCGCACTAACGCGGTTTACGACCAGATCGCGGTAGTTTCGCTCAACTCCAAAATTTTGGATTTTAACACTCTTTGTGTTAAATTTGGATTCTAACACTCTTTATCGTGGTAGTGCAATACACTACCTCAGTAGTGTTGCTCAACTTATTTTTCGATTTTTCCTGTACTGTGTTACCGTGGCAGTGTGTAGCACTACTGCAGTAATACTTTTATCTGCACCTTTTCTTGCTTTTCCACTCAAGTTGCTTCAATATATCCACTTCCACTCAATCTGAACCTGCATAAACCACTAAAAGCCTTCCTCGGGCATTAAATCACAGGTATAATGAAGAAAATACATATTGAAATTCTCTAAATGTATAAATATATGCAATATTAATATAAATGGTCATGCACCTAATTATAAACAAATATGTCCTAATTTCTACTAAACCAATGCAAAACGTATGCAAAAATACATATAATCTAGTTAGTATGCAATGCAACTAACAAACGACCTTTTAAGTTTTAGAAAAAATACGATGTTTTACGAAAAAAAAAACAAAACACCATTATCCAAATTTTCACCTTTTAACAAAATGCCTATCTTTAATCATGAAATATAACAAATTGAAAGATATAATTTAATTTTGGAAATAAATTGATAGGAAAATGTAACGACCTGTATTTTGGACATTGAGTCAATGGGTTCGACATATGTATAAATTAATGAATTATAAATGAAAATACATGATTTTACGGCAATTGTATTAATTAATGTGTATTAAATAAATAAAAATAAAAATAATTAATATTCATAATGGGAGCTTAATTAGAAAAAAAGATGAAATGAATTAATTTTTGTATATATGTATGTATATATGATGATGGTATTTAAAAAAAAAAATGGATAAGCTACCTACGTGGGATGGATAAGAAAAGGAAAGGAGAGCATTTTCTCCTCAGTAAATGATTGTGGGACCCCAACATCATGCTTACGTATATGTGCTCCTGTCGAGACCCCTTCCCTAGGGTGAAGGGCGAGCTGACCGACACAATGCCTTGACAAACTAACTTGCAAGCCGAGCTTGTCAAAACACTGTTAAACCTCATTCTTATACATATACGAATCATCAGAGTAATCACAAGAGATATGGAAGTAGCTAAATAATAAAGCTAAATAATAAAATTACAATAATTTTTTAATTAAATAAAAAATATTTATGTACAGTCTTTTCTATGTAGCAGTAATGGAAATGTGATAGTCAAAATATCTACAATGTTTTCCTCTCTTCCTATATATCATACTAACTCTCTAAAACAGTAGACCAAGTAATGAAACCTACCAAAATAAATGAGGTGCACTTTACGCAATGACCACCTTCTTTCCTTTATCCTTAGCTAAAAACCTCAAATGTTAGAGTAGTGAGCTAATTTTGTCCACAACAGCTCAGTGATTAATGTAGCTCAAACTATAACTTATAACAAAAATTCTGTAAAACAATATTATGTATGCATGCACAATAATAATATGCAAATGAATGTAATAGCTAATAAATGTTAAATCTATAATGCAGTCATGCACCTTCATTTTGAAAATAGTTTTAATGCTGAAATCACATGCCGAAACTCTTAATAGCCTACAAGGCAATAATAAATCCACTCGAGCAGGTGTACTCGACGGTTAGGCGTATTCTCATATCATAGGGATCCGCCAACTCATAGCTTTTGTATGGTGGCCCCAGATCCTCCATAGAGGAGCCCAATCGATAGACCTACCCAGAACATACCCCCAGGTACGACGATCACTCGTCCTCAATGCTCTACCACATCTAATACCCTAACCCACACCTGGACCTCAAGATTTAGTGCACATTTTCATAAAAACTCATTTAAAGATTGCAAATGCATTTCAATATGTAATACATTTTATTTATGAATAGAATAACAAGTTAAGTAATAAATTAAAAAACACTACTCACAAGGATGCTTAGCTCCCGGTGCTCCTCGAGTGACCAATCGCGTCCCACTGATGTTTAATCTTGTGTGATCAATGTGGTTTCTTAATATCTACATGAAACTTAGCTCAAATCTAACTTTGTGGTTTCTCAATCAAAGGATTGGGGCAGTTGATTGTGGTCCAGTTATGTACTTGGTCAACTTTGATCAGTATAATCAATTCTAATCAGGCCTAATACTCACTGACCTATAGGATAAACATGGTCAACCTGATCAACAAGGTTAATTCGTAAAAATAAGCCCTTAATATTGACTCAAAATACCAAAAACCTGCATTTGTCTACATGGGTCCCACCTTTGGTACACAATAACTAACTATGCAATTCAATACATTAAATAGGAAAATTTTAATTATTTTCTATGTTACACATTTTTTTCAATAAGTATTTCTTAATGTTATATAACATGTTTTTCCTATTAATTAACATTATTTTTACCCTATATATTTTTTCTATATTTATTAATTAATCTTCAAATCGCAAAAGTGTGAATTTTATGTACCAAATGACCTCCAAAAATCCTAATTTCAGTGTCATTGAGTTCAAAATTTTATTCTAGACATTTTAGTACCCACCAACTAAAATTCTAGTGTTAATGGGTATACCCCCTATGTGTCGATTTTCAACTGTCGTATAAATTCCTAAGGTCCATAAGGATACAAATAATGTACATATTTGTATTCTACTCTTAAATCTGAATACAATGGTGTATATATATATATATATATATTATGTAGTTTCATTCCTAGGAAAAATAAATCCTAGTTTTAAGTCGTACAATAAACTACACTTTAAAAACTGTAATTCATAACTTCTACAACAATTTTGAATTGAAAAAAAGTAAAAGTAAATTGTTCAAAGTGTCGGATCCTCGAAAATGTGCAACTTTTTTTTTCCTCTTTTCTTTCCTTTTCTTCCTCTTTTCTTCCCTTTTCTTCCTCTTTTCTTCTCTTTTATCTTCTTCTTTTTCTTTCTTCTTTTCTTTTCTTTCTTTTCTTTTCTCCTATTTTTTTCCTCTCAAATGGTGGAGTCTTGTGGGAACGAGGGATGAGCAAGAATGATTGAGGCAACTCTATATATACGCAGAGATTTGGGTGGGTCCCACCTTCCTTATCTTTACAAATTACCTTATCCTCTTATTTCTCTTTTTTTTTCTTGCATTATCAATCCAACAAAGCATCATTTATCTCTTGAAATGTTTTTTATTTTATTTCTTTCTTCATCATCCACCCATCCTTGTCATATATTGATTTACTTAATTATTTTTTTTCATTTCCAACCAAACAAATCATATATATATACACACACACATGTAATAATCATTTCATTTGATTATTTTCCTCATCCTTTTTTTTCCAACATACTTACCCTTTAATTAATCTTTACGTATATATATTTAGATATACCTAAACCAACACACATACACACACACACACACACACACACACACACACACACACATATATATATATATATATATATGATGTTTAATTTTTTCCATCCATCTTTATTTATTTATTTTCATTTTTTCCATTTAATAAACTTGTTAAGTATTTTTTATTTATAAATTTATTTATTGATACATGAAAATACATGTCAAACCTGTAGACTTTATGTCCAAAAACATGGGTCGTTACAGTTTTCCCTCCTTAAAACAAATTTCGTCCTCGAAATTTACTAAGGTAACAAATAAATCAAGAAGCAACTCTCGTTATCTTAGGGAAGTAACTTGCCATGTAGTCCTTGTTAGTTGCATAGCAAACTAACATTAGAATAGGTAAAATGATGCATTTTATAGGAAATAAGAGAAAATAGAAGTAAAGAATTGCATTATTAGCAATAGTTGCATATAGTTAAGGATTTACATTGTTTGATGACTTTTAAGCCTTGTTTTTTATAGTTTTGATATTCTTCTATAAGAAAATGATGTCTGGGAAAGGAATTGCATGTATTGCAGGATATAGGTTGAAGCACACTGAAGAATGCATCAGAAGAAGGCAAATAAGAGATGGAATAAAGAGCAAACACCAGTAGACCACGGTCTAAGAATTGAAGACCGCAGTAATAACAGAAGAACAGAACCAGTTAATAACGCACTGGTGACCGCGGTCACCAGAATGTGATTTGCACAGTAATACCACAGACCGCGATGGACAGAATGCAAAAATTTTTGGGTTTTGACATCACATTCATGGACCACAATCACTGACCGCAGTCACTCGATTGTCTGGCGAGATTTTTGTATTTTTTAGGTTTTTTAGTGCGGGACTATAAATAGAAAAGGAAAATTAGAGTCCAAAAGATTGAAGATCGAAGAGGAATCACTGTGACGGCTATTAAGGCATGAAAGACTAGGTTTTTATTGAGAATTAAAGATTGTTTAAGAGATTTGAGTATGTATTACTTCTTTAAATTTAATTTGATGATTTCCTTTGAATTCATGTCTAGCTAATTAGTTTTATTGTCTGGGATGTGATGTTCAAAGCATGGTTTGTAATATCTAATTGTAGTTGCCGAGTTATAAATTTTATTCCTTGTTGTGTAGACTTAAAGCCTTATGTCCACTGGCCATAGATTTATTGAACTTAATACTTGGGTCTATCTCGGGAGAGAAGCCTAAAGGGTGGAAATCACAATTAGGACTTAGACCGGTTGATTAATCGGGAGATTGTTGACCAATCTAGGGAGTTGCACAGGGATTGTTGGATAAAACACATAGCTTGTTGAGTAAACGCCTCGGAAGAGGGTTTGACAAAACAAATCTAGTGAGTGTCGAAATACCTTGGGAAAGGATTTCAACCATTGATGTCATAGCTCATAGATTAGCTAATTCATAACTACAACGAAGATTTACAAACTAAGCAGCGGCATTCACTATCCTAGACATGTTTATCTATTGAATTTACAACTTTAACTATTATCTTTGTTTAGATCAATTTCTAGTATTGAAATTAATTCAACCAAATCCAATCTAGTCTTGATAAAACCGTGATCAATAGTAAATCTGGGATTAGAAATCTTTAGCAACCCTTTCTTCCCTGAGGACGATACTCGGTCTTACCGATTATTACTACTGCGATCCCGTATACTTGTGGGGTTGCCAACAAGTTTTTGACCGCGGTCCACAAAATGTAGTATTTTGGTCTAAACATATGGACCACGGTCGGCAGAACAGTGTAAAACTGGTGACTGCGGTCCACAGTTCAATAATCCGTGTTAAAAAACAAAAAGGCTTATGGACCGCGGTCCATGCGTCTTTTATAAGACAGATCGCGGTCATTTTGAGCATTTGTGCGTTGAAAATCCAATTTTTCTCTGGTTTTTGAGGTTTCTCTTCAAGAGTTCAAGCTTCTCATTCCCTTTAAAGTAAAATGTAAGTGCTCTTCTTTGATTTCTTAGTAGTTTCTTGCATTTATTTGAGTGTTTAGATGATTTAGGAATGTTTAGATGATTTGAAATGATTTAGGAATGCTTTCATGGTGATTTTTACTCAATGACTCATCATATTCTCTTCTTTACTTCTAATGTGCTAATTAATTGATTCATTTTTGCACTAGGACTTGATCACATCCATGTTTATGAATAAGTTATGACTTGGGATGACTGGTTTCATGAAATGAGGAGTCTTTTCATTTGATTTTTATGTCATGAACCATCACAAGCAATACAAGATTCAATGTTTCATTCCTAGTTAATGACTTTGATATTAAAATGCTTAGACCAGGTACATAAACTATGTTAAGTAAGTTTCATTGAATGGTTGCGGTGTTATTATATATGTATCCTGTTGTTTTCCTTGCTTTTAATCTTTGTGTTTGCAGGCCTCCACGAATGAAAATGCCTGTTTCCAAACGAAAGCAACAGGCACCTCCTCCTCCTCCATTTGATAAGAATCGATTCCGTACAGCGAATGCAAAATAGAGACTCACTATTATTCGTTCCAACAGGCATCTGATTCCTGAGAGAGGAATAATGTTAATGAATGAGGAGTGTGAGTTGGGCATTGATATCGTTAAAGCTGCATGGAACTGGGAAAAATTGATTCAAGCACCGGGCAACACAGTGGTTTCAATTGTGCAAGAATTCTATGCCAATGCCCCTGACAGAGAAGGCACATCTATTTGGGTAAGGGGTAAATGGGTATCGTTCAATGCAACGGTGATTAATGAGGTGTATGGCTTATCGGCAGAAACTCCGGACGAATACTACAACCTTCTACCAAGGTTTGACCCGGATGAGATATTGTAGACATTGTGTGTTGATGGGGCTTCATGGATCTGTTATAACAATAGGCCCGTGAATTTGATGAAAACCACATTCAAGACCCAGGCTAACGTTTGGCTATATCTAGTTTGTGCTAATTTACATCCTTCCTTGGCTATTAATCAGGTTACTATAGAGAGAGCTGTGCTAGTGTACTGTATCATGAAGGGGCTCTCAATCAATATTGGGACAATCATCTCCAGCTCTATCAAGTCTGCTATTGATAAAACAAATGCTGGTCTGCCACACCCTACTCTTATTACAGAACTATGCAGACGAGCAGGGGTAGTATGGGACAAGTCAGAGTCGTTATTGAAGATGAAGGATCATATAGCGTTGAAGATGTTCACATTGTCTACTTCTAAGAGGCGTAGGCCCTCTAATGAGTCTCCTCTACCAGCTACTGCTCCTGCCTCTGCTCCTACACGCCCTGCGGATGCCCCTCAGTCTTCTTCAGCCGCTGTTGCACCACTGTCTACTACGGAGCACACTATGATGCACTGGATGGCATACATGACTGAGTGTTTGCACCGTAAGGACCTGGATATGGCAGCAGTTTTTCCTCCTCCCCCTTGTGCCATGCCGTACATGGAGATGACTTATTGCGTACCTCCAGTACAGCTGTAATACTCCAGAATTTTGTAAATTAATTTCAAAGATTTTAATAAAATTTTGGGTGCAAATTGTGGGTTGGCACATGAAAAATAAAATATATTAGAGATATAGTAAAAATTAAGCAAATAAGACCTTAATTTAATAATTAAATAAAAATTAAGGTTTAGTAGAATTAATTATGAAATTTAAGAAATTGCTTAAGAAATTGCTTAAGAAATAAATAGAAATAAAATATTTACTCATATTGGCTAATATGTGAATGAATAAGGTATGTGTTAGCATAATAAATGTTAATGCTACGTATTATGGAATAGGTACATAGAAAAATATCAAATAAATGCAATATTAAATAATTAGAAAGGGAAAGATATTAGCAAATCATCAAAATAGAAAGGAATATACAATAAAATTAAGTTCTTATCAATTAGGAAGTGTCTAATTGGCAAAATTTCGGATAATAGCAACTTAGAAGAGTGATTTTGGTATTAGAAACACGATCCAATAGCCAGAAATCCATCATCCGTAGGTCTGAGATCCACGGTCACCATCGAAGTCCAAAATGGCACCCAGGAGCACCGAATAACTGAGATCCAATAGTCCAGAAACCATCAGGATGATCTAACGGTACGATGGTGTTTCGTTGATCGCGAAAGTAGAGAAATCGAATAAAATCCAACAGCCAGGATCTATAATCTCATCTTGATGATCATCTCACACAGAACTCGAGGATAATCAGACGATTGGGATTTAAGGCGCAAATCGAAATCGCGAGATCAGACCACACACGATTGTCGAGGTCGATCTGACGGTCCACAGCAAATTCGTCTTCTCTGATTGCGACGTGCGTGTCTCAAGGACCATCTGACGGCTCGGACAAGATTCGTTAATCGCGATCACGATCCGAACACAGCACCCGATGATAATCCGACGGCCCAGAAAAGCGCGTTCCATCAATCGCGAATCGAGTACTGCGACCGAGGTTAATCGGACGTTCCAGATCTCACCCGCCTGATCTCAATCGCGAATCAATGTTGCGATCGAGGAGATCCAACGGCTGACGTTCCACCCGCCCGATCTTGATCGCGAATGAAATCTCAAGGACGATCCGACGGCTCCGATTTGTTGCTCCGAAAATAATAACCAAAAATCCGAATTAAATCAATAAAAATGCTTCAAAAATTCGAAAAATGGTTTCTAAAATCCCAAAAATTTCCAAAAAAATTACTTGCTAATCTCTTGTGCTTGGGGGCACGAAAATTTGAATTATTGGCAAGTTTCTTACAATGAGAGCACCACAAACTTGCCATT
>JAJIYU010006871.1:0-19947 GCA_030144865.1 Tinospora cordifolia | reverse complement strand
TTTTTTTTTTTTTCACTACAACGACGTTGCTCAGCCGGCTCTATATCTCATCCCCTTTCTTCTTTCCAGTCCATTCTTCTTTATTCTTTGATCCTTTTTTCTTAATTATTTTAAATTTTTCGTACTTTTTTTTTATTAACTAAAATATTAATTCTATTTTATATCTTTTTAATAAGAACATTTTTACCTCTTGGCCTTACTCTTATCTATCCTTATTATTTATATTCTTCTTTATTATTATTTATATTCTTCTTTAATTAAATTAGTTATTTCTTATTTGAGCTTTGATTTTGAAACACATTCTATTATATTTTTCCTATTTTAAATTTTTTTATAGTGTATTATTTATTAAAAATGTATTTATATATAAAACTATGTATTTATTATTTATAAGTATTTGACCACATCTATAAAAATATACCTCTGTTAATGTGTAAGTTAAAGGTGTTATTTAATCCCCATATTTGGTTAAGAGTTGGTATTGTAGTTTCTTTCTTTTTGGGAAGATACATGGTTACACTAGCTTTGTTTAACAAACCAATTTCCAGGACTTTATAATATTATTACAATCTCCACCCCTTTCATCCAATTTCATAACTTACCATCCCATAACCTATCCACCAACAAATCCTTCGGAATTTACACCTCTCTCATAATTTCTCACTCCTAATCCGACCCTTGAGTTCTTTTTAAAATTCTTTGAAGGGTAGGCCCGTCTTATGTCTTCTGTCTCTCAAATCTTAGTCTTTGGAATTGGATAGGTAAGAGCCTCCGTAGATTAGTTGGATCATAATAGGAGGATATCAGGCTCCCCAAAAAAAAAAAAATGAACTTAATTCTTTAATGACCTTCTCTAATGGCATCTCAGTGTAGAATCTCATGGTCCCTTAATTTACATATCTGGCATTTAATTTTCCCCCTTTTTTAATAATTCATGAAAGTGTTAGCACGTTCAAATATCATTAGATTGCAAATATACAATTGTCTTTGAAATGTAGTTTCTCTATGTAATCCTCAACATATAGGATACATTGGTGCCCGTAAACATATAAATGATTAACTATGTAATATCAAATATATCCCTTTTTGTTTTTTCAAGATGACTTATGAAGCAAACAGATTTTACGCTAACACAATGATCTACAAGATTACAAGGACAGATCACCCTTTTTATCTACGAAGTTTTGTCCCACGAAGACCTTACTGTTTTTTTTTTTTTTTTTTTCAAACTTCTTCCTTGAAAGCTGACTAGCGGTTTTCATAATTAATGCCAGCTCTAGCACATTCTTTAGCATCGACTAAGATCAAATTTTCAGACAGGGATATTTAAAATCTATTACTTGAACTAGAACATACAAAATGATTCATATGAAGTTTTTTTTTTTGGGTTCAAAGAATCCTTAGGCAGGGTTTCTTCTATTCACAAGGATATAGCGTATTAAGATCACAGCAAGCAGAAGCAATGACTATTACAAACGAAGAGGAAAAAGATAATACATCTTCCAAGAGGCTGGAGAACCGTGCAATCGCATTATATAATTTACATTGCAACTAAATGCACATTGATTTGTGAACTAACGCATAAATAAGAAATGAAGTTCATCTCAACATGAGGATAAAATTCTATTCTTCCTTTTATAATGATAAGAAGACTTATTTTACAAAAAAAAAATGCTTCTGATCTGTGATTCCTTCCTCATCTATGCACCCTCCTCCATTGGAATTGTAACCGTTTGACCCGATGCTACAAGTTTCTCTATGATTTTCTTTAAAGCTGGTGCACTGGCGCCACACTTTTGGCCAATGAAGCAAGAACGGCCTTCCTCTGCAGCCTTGCAAAGCTGGGGGTCCATAGGCACCTTTCCTAGAAATGGGACTCCCATGTCAATGCACATTTTTGCCGCACCACCCTGACTACTGTCGAAAACTTCGCTGCAGGCAACCATGTTAAGAATTTCAGGGGCATTTGCCCTCAAATACTCCATTGCCCACTCTGTAGCATCTCTCTCCTCCCCTGACTCCGTTACCTTCATGAACCGTAGGTCCGGCAATGGTTGCCTCAAGCCACTCATGTTTTCTACAACCCCCAACACCGGTAGACCAACTTTCTTGCAAAAGCTCACCTCTTTCCGAACATCTATTAGAGACACTTGTTGTGGCGTGGTGACGATAATGGCACCATCTATTCCAGTGGCCTGGAGGAATTGAACAATTGAGATGTGCTCGTCCGATGTCCCAGGAGGAGCATCCACCACTAAATAATCAAGTTCACCCCAATACACGTCTTTCAAGAATTGCTTGATGATCCCATTCTTGCGAGGTCCTCTCCATATGACGGCCTCATCGGGATGTGGTAGCATGAACCCGATGGACATGACGCCCAGGTTGGATTCTACATAGACAGGAGACCATCCAAGGTTGCTCTGGTGGATGTCTTGGCCTTCCAAGCCAAGCATCTTTGGAATGCTTGGGCCACAGATGTCAATGTCAAGGAGGCCTACTTGGTAGTCCATACTAGCTAGTGCAAAGGATAGCTGTGCTGAGAATGTGCTCTTTCCAACTCCACCCTTACCTGATAAAACCAGTATTTTGTGCTTCACAGTAGCCATTCTCTCCACAATAGCAACTAGGTCTGCATGAAGGACATAAAAATACATGTAAGGTTTTTTTTGGTCCCATCTTCCTAGTGATGTTGAAGATCTAATGAAAAAATTCTCAAGTTTGAAAGAAAATAAGACCAATAGTCTCCATTAGAAGGAAAGACATGTTAACTGCCAAGTATAGGCCAACGAGTCCTTATCATTCGTTGCATGCACCATCTAAATGTACTGACATGATTGACATTGTAAGTGACTAGGATCAGTAATAAACATCCACACATGAATTGAACCAGTGATTTCAGGGCAACAACTGCCAAGATGTCTTTGACAATTTGCCCCACTTAACCAAGACATAAGTTACACAAGACCTAGATGGTGCCTAACTCATAATAAAACATTCATTTATAGACTCAATGAATTTATGCCAATGATTCAGAGAGCAATGTTTGATGAAATGTATACAAGTTATAACAAATATAAAATATTTAGACAAATTTCTTGACACTAAAAAAAATATTCAGAATCCAAATTAGAAAATTAAAGATAACTTTCATAATAAAGACACAACTATACCATAAACAACTTGAGTTAAATTTAATGTTAATATCATAAGTATATATAACCATATTGCAATAACATAAAAGGCAAAGAATATCCCTTAAACTCCTAAGAAAATTCAAAGAGCCCCATGGTCGCCCTTAAGTATCGCCTAGGTGCAGCCTTGGAAAAAATGGAATGAAGTACCACAAAGAAAAAGACAAAAAAAAAAAAGTAAACAATGTGCTTCCGTACTTTCCTCTTTTTTCCCCTCAATGGTTGTCTATGCAAAGTTCACAGAAAATTACAAACAACAACAACAAAATCCATAAGTGAAATAGAACGCTTCTCTCTTCCAAGATCCAACAAAACAACACTAGATAAATGAGGCTATTTACTGTTTCCAAACAGACAAAATGCAGGATGGAGAATGGAAAAGAAAAGAATATAGTCAGCAACAGATAATGATAATGATGATGATGCCGGCCTGATAATATGGGAGAAAAGAAAGAAATAAGAAGTTGAGGAAGTAGAACAAGAAGGGGCAAAGAGAAAAATTAATGCAAAATGTGAATGGAAAGATACATAAATATTAATACTATTAGTTACAGTAATTTACTTTATTAGGATATTAGACCATTGGCTGTTTAGTTTAGTTGGATTTTAACAATTTTTATTAAGTAGAACAGTACTTTCTAAATTGTAGTAAGATACAGTATTTTGGATTTTATAAATAACAGGTTTGTAATTAAAATTGATGACACAATGAAGACTTATAATTATCATGTGCACACAATTATGTAACAGAATTTGGGATTATGCGCAATGTTGCTAAAGCATCATTCTGGCATGTTTACCTCAAAATCCCTAACAAACTTGGTAGGTATTTGTAGAGCTTCCTGGTGAAGTTTAAGGATTTGTTCACTGGACAATAATTGCAAAAAGTTTAAACATTAATGAAAAGGATAACCTATGTTTTTTTGCATTGTTATCTCTTTTCTTTTGTTTTATTTTTTTTTTGGTGTATTGTTTTAAGTTCTGATACTCAAAATTGTAGTATTGGTGAATAAAAAAACTTCCTCACTTTATTCAATAATAGAGTTTCAGGAAGATCCTAGAAAATAACGACCTTCTTAAAAATCTGGAACTAACAAACAAAATACTCCTAATATCTTTAAATCAGTTTTAAACTGATCTAGCCTACTTTTAATATCTGTGAATCAGTTTTAAACTGATTCGTTACTAAAAATAAACCCTACCTGGCTAACTCCTACACTCACCCTTTAGTTGGTGCATAAATGACAAGAGTGCCCAACTTGCCAATTAGAGAATCAAACATATGATTTAAAAAACTCTTTGGTAAGTACATCTGCCATCTGTTGTGAAGTTGGCACAAAAGGAGTGCAAACAACTTCTTTATCCAGCTTTTTTTTTAATAAAGTGACAATCTACTTCAATATGTTTCATCCTGTCATGCTTTACAGGGTTCTGTGCAATGCTAATAGCTGCTTTGTTATCACAAAACAGCTTCATAAGCATGCTGATTCCCTTTTGTAAATCACTGAGAACCTGTTGAATCCATAGAACCTCACAAACTCCATTCGCCATAGCTCTGCATTCTGCCTCTGCACTGCTCCTTGCCACAACATTTTGTTTTTTACTCCTCCAAGTCACTAGATTCCCCCACAGGAAGGCGCAATATCCTAAAGCAGTCTGTCTATCTGTGATGGAGCCTGCCCAATCAGCATCGGTGAAGACTTCCACTCCTCTGTTTTTCTCCTTCCTTGAAATAGAAACCTTTCCCAGACTAACTCTTGAGGTATCTGAGCATTCTATAGGTAGTAATGAGATGTTCTTCATAGGGTGCATGCATAAATTGACTTACCAAACCCACTGAAAAGGCTATGGAAAGCCTCGTGTGAGATAGGTAAATCAATTTCCCGACCAGTCATTGGTATATGGAAGCATTAACTGGCAGTCCTTGCTTGATTTCACCCAATTTCTGATTTGGATCAATTGCTTTGTCTGCTGGTCTGCAATTTGTCAATCCTGTTTCTTCTAATAAGTCAAGCGCATATTCTCTCTGACAGAACAATTCCCTCTTTTGATCTAGCAATTTCCATGCCAAGAAAGTAACATAGGTCTCCAAGATCTTTAATTTTAAACTCCTTGGACAATTCTCCTTTCAGTCTTGCCATCCCCTTTGAATCATCCCCTGTAAGGACTACATCATCCACATAAACAATGAGAACAGTTATCTTTCCAAAGGTTGAAAACCTCATAAACATAGTATGACCAAATTGAGCTTGTTGGTAGCCCTGATGTTTAACAAACCAAGTAAACATCTCAAACCACGCTCCTGGAGACTATTTTAGTCCATAAAGAGCCTTTTTCAAGCTACACACTTTTGTCCCAAACTGCGCTTCAATTCAGGAGGTGGCGTGATGTACACTTCTTCAAGGTTTTCATGTTAGAAGGCATTCTAGACATCAAGTTGTTGAAGTTGCCAATCTAAAATAGGATTCACACACTGTTAAGTTTAGCAACAGGTGCCAATGACTCAGTATAATCAACAACATATGTTTGGGTGAATCCCTTGACTACCAAACATGCTTTTGTCTCTCTAGGGAGCCATCAGCACAGTATTCAGTGGTAAAAACCCACCTACAGCCCATGGCTGATTTTCCCTTTGGAAGCTCTTCAATAATCCATGTTTGATTTTTCTCACAGGCACTCATCTCCTCATGAAAAGCTTTCCTCCACTCTAGACTGGCCAAAGCCTCCTAAATGCAATTACGAATGGCTAAAATATTTATGAAGGCTGAAATAGAAGAAGATAGCTTCTCACATGAAACAAAGTTAGACGGAGGATATGTGCTACAAGATCTCTTTCCCTTTCTAAGAGCTATAGGAAGATCAAGTCATTTCAATCTCACCATTTGGAAGACTTGGTTCCGGATTGGATTCTCAGCTTTGTACAGGAAGAATGTTCTCTATTCTTTGAGTTGAGAATTATCATGAATAATCTAATCCTACCCACAATATCCGCCTTCTTGATCCTTGCTCCTGCTATTAGTTTTTCAATGAGACTCATTCATGGTGGGAGAGTTTTTTTTAAAGAATTGACTGTTGTTTGTGTGACTGGCTGTTCTTGTTGTAGGTTTTGAATATATTCAGATTCTGTTTGATTTATTCTAGAACACTCCATCATGTCACTCTCCTTACAAGGTTGTTCTCTTCTGATTTTCTACCAAAGAATCTGGTCGTGGAGTTGAAAAAGCTATTCGAGAAAAATCCGGTTGTGAAAGGAGAAAATTTAGGCGAGTAACATCAAGAATTTTGTCTTTAGCTAAGTCCAAATAATCTCTATCTAACCTATTCCTTTGAACTTTGTCTGACCCGTCAGCAAAGTTAAAAGAAAAATCCTTTGTTTCCCTATTCTTCCCCTAAAGGTAAGTCCTATAAAAAAAGCTTATAATATCCATTGTGCTAAACATTTTTTCGTGTTTGAATCAAAGCACTTGTATCCTTTTTGACCTTTCTATAGCATATACTACAAAAACCAAATACTTTTAAAGGAAGATTGCTAAATAATCTAGACCCGAGGAATTCTTCATTGAAGAGTACTTGGGGGTGTACAAAATTTGAAGACTTTTGGGGGCATTCTACTTATAAGATACACAGCATTTAATATTGTTTCATCCGACAAGTATGTTGGCATATTATTTGAGAACAATTGTGCACATAGAACCTCATGTAAGTGTTTGTCCTCTCTAACACTCCATTTTGTCGTGGTGTATCATTACAATAACCTTGTTGCATATTTCCCTTTGCGTGAAACCTGCAATTGTCACTTCTTATTATTTAAATGTTAGCTTGAAATTGTGTTTGGATCATCATATAGAACTTCTTAAAAACATGTTCTACCTCAACCTTTTCTTTTAGCAAATACACCCATGTTGCCGTGAATGATTATCTATGAACGTAATGTTCACAAAACACATAGCAACCCTAGAGAGTCCCAAATGCCACTATGTATCAAGGAGATGGGTTTTAAAGGGTGATAAAACCGTGGAGAATAAGAAGCTATATGTTGTTTTGCAAATGCACAAATTTCACATTAATATTGATAAGGTTGTTTATTTTTAAACAATTCTAGTAATAAATGTTGAAAAAAATCAAAAACTAGGATGTCCTAACCTAAAATGTCATTAATAGATTTCTTGATCACTGACTAGGGTTGTAAGCGGGTCGGGTCGGGTCGGGTGACAACACCAAAAGTCACCCGACCCGACTTGGTTGGGTGGTGTTTTTTCCCACCTGACCCGACCCGACCAAGGAGCACAACCCGCCCGACCCATGGTCGGGTCGGGTCGGTCGGGTGAGTTCGGTTGGGCCATGCATTTTTTAAAAAAGCTCAAGTTTGTCAAAAGCCCAATATTTTTTTTAAAAAAATCCAAATGATATGTATAAACCTATTTATAATAAAAGTCAATTTTTATTAATATTTTCAAATTTAACACATTTATGTTAATCATTTTTTATATTTACATTTAAATAACATATAAATAGATTTATATTAACAAAAAATATTACAATAAATTTAAAGATAAAAAATTATTCAAATTTAAAACATTAGGTTTAAAAAATATTATTTAAAGCATTGTAATATTATTTGTTGAATTCTTAAAAACCTAAAAATTTCATAATATGTATAAATTTTATAGTAATATTAAAACTAAAAATAAAATATGAAACCAACAATAACAGTAGGGTCAGGTCGGGTTTGACCCGACCTCCAAATGTCAAACCCGACCCGACCTGACTAGAGGAGTGGACCCGACCCGACCCGATTTGTTGTGCACACCCGACCAGACCCGACCCAAAATGGTTGAGTTTGGTCGGGTCGGGTCGGGTCGGGTCGGGTTGGTCAGGTGGCTTACACCCCTATCACTGACTACATGGGTAGTTTCCAATCAGGAAGGTGTTTGGACCACTTCTTTGGAAGAGCTTCCCTCATCTAGGATATAAAGTTCATTTCACATTCTCAAGCATTGCCAATCATCCTCCCCAAGACCACATCCTGAAATTCACATAAGAAGTAGAGAAATTAGTTCGATAGTTTAGGTCTTTGGGTTAATTTACTGATAGAAATCAGATTGCAAAGTAAATTTGGAATGTGAAGGATATTAGACAAGGAAAGAGATTGTGAGATCTTAACATTCCTAACTCGAGCAAATGCAGACAGTCAGCAATCAGCAATTTTGATTTTTCTATAGCCTGCATATGGTTTATAAGATGTAAGAAGACTAGAACAAACTGTCATTAACAACTGCTCCCGAATCTATAATCCAAGAGAAATTTTATTTGGTACAAGGGAAGGAAGAGGGAGGTTTATTACCATTTTGGGCAAAGGAACAAGAAGAGGAAGATTTAGAAGAAGAAACTTGAGTGGACTGAAGTAATTTCAAGAGCTGCTCCACTCGATCCTTTTTGAAGGAAAACTGTCCCAAGCTGACTTGTGCCTTAGATGAATCCTCAAACACGATTTGGAGAGCCCTCTCAAGCTTTTTCTTTCCTCTCGGTGGCTTTCCATGTATCTTCCAACAAGTCTCTTCAGCATGCCAAAATTTTTTACAATGGCCACACCAAGGGTTCTTTTCATCATTCATCATCTCTCCCCCTCAAACAACTATTGCTGACACGCCATTCCTTGCAATAGCTTGTTCTTCAGTTTCTCCATTCATAATCTTCTTTCAGCATTCCTCCTGTCTAACTTTCAAAAAAATTCATGAATTCATGGCAACATCTTTCTCCCAATAATACTTCACTGAACCTTACCAAGACTTCGTTCAACACCAGCAAGAAACATATAAACACAATCATTTTCCACTCAGTCCTTGCATGTTGCAAAATCATTATTGTTTTCCACTAATCATCATAACAATCTAAATCTTACCATAATTCTACCATCTCACTGTAGTAGACAATAACATCACAATTGCCTTGCTTGGATTGCCAAAGCTTAGTTTTTAACTCAAATATCTGAGAAGAATTTTCTAGGTCCGACTAGGTCCAAGTAAGTTTCACGTACCAAGTCCCATACCATACCCCTTTTGCAATCTTCATAAGCATATGGGGTTTGGCAAAAGAAAACTTCAACGAGTTGAGAAGTCGTGCAGCCACAAGTGAGTTCTAAGACCTCCAAGTTTTGATCTTTGGGTCTCCCTCTTCTTGTTTCTTCGTTTCTCCAGTTATATACCCAGTTTTCCACACCTATGACTTGTTAGTTTAACAAATTGAGACCACTCTAGGAAATTTTTTTCGTTAAGGCAATGAATCATCATTAGCATAATGATCTAGCAAGAACATCCATACCGCTGCCAAGAGCATGAATTGCTGAAAATGAACCTTCCGACACAATCACTCCTCCTCCCAAACCCATCATAACCATTTTTCAATATGATGAAATAAGTTTGATGAGTTGTAGCTTTGATACCATGTGATTTTGGCAAATAAAACTTTCTCACTTTATACAGTACAGAGTCCCTTTAGATAGAGTTATAAGAAGATTCTAGAAGCAATGAATGAAAATTCGACTTCAACCTTTGAAAATTAAAATTAATTTAGAAAGTTTGAGAAATTCAAAACAAAAATTGTAAAAATTTATCAACTTAGAAAATTTCAAAAACAATATATGTAAATATTAAAATATGTACAATTTCTGCTAAAAAATGATAGAAATTACCATAAATATATATATATATATATATATATATATGTATGTATTTTTACATATTAAAATATACATAATGGTTCTGAACGTGTATTATAATATTAACAATATTTAATGCAAATCGCGCATGTTAACTTAAAATTGTTGAAAAAAGAAAAAAAGGAGAAAATTATTGTCAAACCTTAATGGTCATGCAAATATAAACTCTAGCTCAATTAGTCACTAGTTTGCTCATTACCGCAAGTGCAAGTATGTTCGATTTTCTCTTCCGATTATAACAAGAAACTCTCGTTTCTCATTTTTCTCTCACCTACTTTCCTTTTAGCTATCAACTTATTATTCTCTTCTCTTTCTACCCTCTACCATTTCTCCTCCAAGCTAGAGCAAGTTCTTCTTTCTCTTAAATAGCCACCAACTAGTTACACACATTTTTTCTTCAATCTTCTTTATTTATAAATAACAATAATAATAATAATTAATTTCTATGATTATACAAAAGAATCTCTACACCACAAATACTTTCATAAAAAATGCTCTTTTTTAAGACTTTTATTGGTATTCTTTGCAAAAATTGTCGATATGTTGATTTTAGGCGTACTTCGCTAATTGTTTTGAAGATTTTGAACAAACTTCATAATTTTACAATTACAAATGAATTTCATTTCGATTGTACAAATTACCTAATTAATTTGGCTAATTTTGTCGAAATTCATCAAATTTCGTATTATGCCTAGAAGATAAGAACTTTCCTAAAAATCTGGAACTACCAAACAACCTACTCCTAATATCTCTAAATCAGTTCAAACTTGCATAGCCTGGTCCTAATATCTCTAAATTACTTTTAGACTGACTCTTTATAATAAAAATAAATCCTATGTGGCTAATTCCTACAAAAATCTATTAATCTTATAGACACCTTATGCAATAGTTTAATTATTAATGGTTAGTGCCTCTACAATACTTGAATGCCTTGACAACACTGTTATGCACAACAAAGAAAAAAAAATCCACTCAATGGGTTGTGATTTAGGGTCCTAGGAGGGAATTTATTTTTCCTTCACCTTCTATCTTCATTGAACATAGATAATCAAGAAGCATTGATCATCTCATTAAAAAGGAGCTAATAAAGAAACATAAGTATATAATCAGAGCCACTGACAAACAGAAAGAAGTTTTGAAAAGAAATAGACAAAGGGGAGAAGTTGCCACCAAAATATCATTATAGAAAGAATCGACGCTTGACAAAAAAAAGGAGCAAACATTAAATTTAATACATGAGAATTTTTTTTCTTTGAAAAAAAGGAAATCAAACAAAGAGTTTATATTTGCTTGCATGGGTTTGTCACTTCCACATTGCATGTGCAAAGAAATAATGATTGTGCACTAGGGTTTAGCCCTTCCAACGATTGAATTGAAGGAGGAAAAGACTTAATGGTGTCATGTTTTTAGTCCTCACATTGTCCACAGGTAATCTTATTAAGTTCAAACTAGCACACAACAGAAAGTTGGAAACAATATGACGGAATGAATATGGTTCTTAACAACAAGGTTTTATTATCTTTGCCATCACGGCCTTCTATTTAAGTTGTCAATCTTGCTATGAATGACTCCTACATGGTCAAGATGTAGTTTGATGCATAGAGCCTATCATCTTGTCTTGCCTCTTCTTCTATTTCTACTTGTTCACGTGTCAAAATACTATTGCCACTCAGGATAAAAGGAGAGTAGGGAGGGAGGCAGGAGGCAGATATGGAAGGAGAGAGATGGGAACCTGGATCAGGTCCTTTAGGAGCGGTTGCACAAACTTCTTGATTGGGGCATCCTGCACATGCATCAGATTTCCCTGCAGACTCTGACTGGGGACCCGGGCAATCTGCAAGGCAAAATAGAAACAAATATTAACATTTTAGAGAAGTAAACAAAAAGAGTAGAGGAGGGGAAGAACTTACGTTCATTAGCATTTTCAGGAATTTCGTGGTAACCATTATCCTCCATTGGCTACTTCTATACTTCTACACTTTCTGAAAACAAAAAGGACCCAAAAAAAGCTTTTAATGATCTCTTGTCAAAGCACCCCAAAAAAAAAAAAACATCGAAAACCATTTTTTAACCACCAGAACTGAATCATCCCAAAACGTTTACAGCAGAACTATTGTCCTCAATACAGAGTTTTTTAACTTATATAAGTTACTTTGGTAACTTAAATCTGAAAAGAACTAGTTGGAATATACAAGAGATTGATGCCTTTGGATACCATAAATCTACCATTTCATTAGGACTTATTCATAATTCTACTAAACCCTTGATTAGAATAATTTTAAGAAAATATTCAATGCTATTTGGTCTCTGAAATTAAAAAATGAATTATAAAACACACCATCAACTTGAAAAAAATTCTCATGGAACATTATCATGATGTCAAAAATTATTATAAAATATACACATTATAGCACAGAACATGAGTGAGCACTGTTTTCAAGTAAACAGGACCAACTGCTAAAACCAACTTGAAAAGAAATCTTCGTGAAGTAAATTGAAAGAATATGACAAATGGATTTAAAAAAACTAGCAGACGCGGTAGACTAGTAGCTGGGTTACATTAGATAACATTAATTAAATTCAATTTGAGATTGGGACCAAGTTGAATCAAGGAAGCTAATTAAACCTTATCTGAAACTTCTATAATTATTTGTAAAGCTAGAGCATAGCATGTTGATGCTATGCAAAAATTAATATACATATACATACACACACATATACGTACATATAACAATGTCATTAAGGTGCAAGGTACACAAAAGCCCTTCAACTCCTAAGGCACAAATGTGAGGTCGTATCTAGTTACACAAAGCGCAGACATGTGAGGAGGGAAAAAAAAAACATTTTTACAAGATTGTTATTAATGAATGGATTATAAATTCAAAAGATAAGGAAACTAGACACTAAATAAAACAATTTTATGTTACATCATAATGCATAAATAGCATAACAACATGCAATACAATTATATGATCAAAAGAATGAGGCTATAAACATTTAAAGTTATAACATCCAAATTTTGGAAGTTTCAAACTTCACAAATTGGCAAAAAGTCAACTTTTCATAAAGCATAACTCATATAATAACTTAACAAGTTAACAATTCAATGATTTATAATACAGTTATTCAGTCCCTTCTTACTTTCTAGAATTCATTTTTTTTCCTAATAAGAGAAATGGACAAATTAGGATTTCTTCATTTCTCCAATTCTAGACTGCTTTCTTTCTATTTAAAACCCTAGCGCAAAATCTAAAGCTGCACGCAATAAAACTACTTTCATTGGTGAAGTTTTGATGCCATTTACACTTTCAATTCAAAAACCCCTGTTTTAGATTTCTTTCAAATGTCAAAAAGTTAAAAGATTTTCAGCAAAGAGAGAGAATGAAATAATGAAATGACAAATATAGAAAGCAGAGTTTGCTAGAGAACAAGAGATAGGTGTTTCATCAATCAAACCTTTTGGGTTGGTTAGAGTTGGGCAAACTAGATTGTTTGGACTGAATTGGGTTAGGTTCCAAAAAATGCAACCCAATCAATTTGGGTTGAGTCAAGAGAGATCATCGAATAGGAACCTAATTATCCCAACCAAAATTGTCTTAAAAGATAATACTGGTAGAAATGTATTTTAAGTCTTTAAATGTTTACCTGTGCTCCAGCAATAAGCGTGCAAGGTGCACTCATGGCAAGGGATCCCTTGATCGCCCTTTTTCTTTTACATTTTTTTTGGTTTTGCATTGTATGTTGCAAGGCAATGTTACACACACTTTAAGACTAATCACCATTAGAATTATAGTAAAGCTATAAATGGGAGAGATCTCCTAACATAATATTTTGTATACACAAAGCTTGAATTCAAGACCCCTGATTAAGGGGCATTGACTCTTATTCACTCAACTCAATCTTCATTGGTGAAATCATCATAGGTAACCTATTTTAAGCTATTGATACAATTACAAAGTAGAGTTCTTTTAAGGTTTCCCACTTGAAATGCTTTCACTAGATAATTTTAAGTATGCTTCAATTAAGTTCTTATATAGTATATTAGGTCTGCCAATTTAGTTCTTATACAAAAAAGGCAACTTTCACAATTAGTTCTCTTTGGGCATTTCTTCAAACAATTACATTTAAATAAATTTGAGTTGCTAAAAACATATACTCTGATACATGAAACTATTTTGGGCATGGAACTCAGAAAGGAACCTCCAAGTATTAATTTAAACAAAAATGATTCGAAAACAAGATGAAAAGAAGGAAGAATGGCAGAACTCGTGACATAAAAACAAGAAGAAGAATAAGAACCATACAGAGACAAACTTAAATAGAGAGCATGGTCATAAAGAGGAAGTAGGGCATTGAAAATAGGAAACTTTAAATAGGATATTGAATCATCAAAAGATTAAGCTACAAAAAGTTTCTTTCTCATAAATCAACAAAGGCTAACTGCAAATGCACCATAAGAAGAAGAAAAAAAAAAGAAAAAACTAACTTTTCCTTTCTTAGATTTTAAAATTCACTCCTAAATGTCATTTATAAGCTGGTCTCAACAACAATCTTTTCCCTCAGCGGCTCAACCTTCAAATCTTAATTTCTACCCGAAAGAAATTACAATTACAATTACAGAAAGAATTCAACATAAATAGAAGTCCTAAAGCTCCAGAAAAAATCTATAAACTCCTTTAGTACAAACTGATTCATGCTCTAGTTGAATTATACAACTCAAATTGGATCAAAAACACTGTTTCATCTTTGAAATTTATAGGTTCTCCAAACAAATTTCAACCCCTAAACAACAACAACAACAAAAAAAAGATTAAAAAAAGACTTTGAAAGAAAGAAACCTTACCTCCTAATATGAACGATGGATGAATTGAGAGATCACTTTTTTGTTTACCAATTGTCAGCTGTCTTTTACTTTCAAAACGCTAAATTGTATACTATGTTTTGATCATCTAACAACAAATATGATGATATACAATGTTCAAATTTTTAACTGTATACTAATATTATACATAATGTATACCTTTTTGATCATTTAACAACATATGTAATGGTATATAATCTTAATATCCTAACCGTATACCAATATTATATAAGATTGTATACCTTTTTAATCATCTAACAACATATATGATTGTATACAATCTTAATATTCTAACTGTATACCAAAATTATACAGACTGTATACCCTTTTGATCATCTTACAACATATGTGATGATATACAATGTTAATATCCTAACTGTATATGAATGTTGTACAGACTGCATACCATTTTTGATCATCTAACATAATGGCTGATGATATACAATGTTAATATCCTAACTGTATGCCAATGTCATACAGACCGTATATCAGTTTTTGATCATCTAACAACAATTCTCATTCCACGATGTTAATATCCTAATGTAAACAAGTATATACAGACTGTATACCACGTTTGAATCATCTAGCAACATATCTCATGCCACAATGCTAATATCCTAACTGTATACAAATGTTAAACACATTGCATACCAGTTTTTGAATCATCTGACAACATATCTCATTCCACAATGCTAATATCCTAACTGTATACAGATGTTATATACGTTGCATACCAATGTTTTTAAGCCACAAAAAAATAAAATAAAAAATAAAAAAATCATCTAGTTGCATTGACAATTGATTCACAAATCTCTATATGCAACTACAATTCTTTGATCCATTTCATCGCAAGTTTCATGCTAACATGCTATAAAATTCACGGATCTTTGCATACCAATGTTCGTAAATCTATCGTACGTTGCAGTTGTGCCACTTAATTGAAACAGAAATCCAAAAAATAAAAAATAAAAGAATCAGTTACTTACCAATAAGATTCTTTGTATACCAATGCATGTTTCTTGATCTCCACATGATTTAGATCGAGTGTATTCTTGCATAATTTAGATTTTGTGTATTCTTGCTCCTTTTCTCTGTTAAGAAAAAAATTACATACTACCTGAAATTTTTATGATTGTTTTCTATTTTGATGATTGAGTTTCTTTCCTTTTACATTTGATCAAGCATTTTTTACAGAACGTGTGATTATTCTATTTTCATCAATGATCGAGCCGTTTTTGCTGAAAAAATCAAGATTTCTGTTTTCATGAAAATTCGGCTCAAAAACGTATTCTGGTAGTTTTCCTATTAAGTTTCTCGCTTTTGTATATAAACAAAAATGACAGTATTTTTATAATTATTCATATTTTCCGTACAGAAATGTGTTTTTCCTGAATATAAAACCTAACACAATTCAATTTACCTCTGAACCCAACCCAACCTAATACAATCAAGAGTTTGGCTTGGGTAAATAATAAAAAATTGCAGGTAATGCAGTGCAATAAACATAATTCACAAAATCATAATCAAGTTCATATGCTCTCAAACTGGAAGTCAACCTCAATTCATTTTTGATCTGAGATTTTACAATTACAATTTACAATTTACAAAGACATATGACACTTCTACGAATGAAGAAGAAGAGAAGATGAAACGGAGGAGAAGAATAACACATCCATTATCATGCCAACAAATTAAAGGGAAGAAAGAGAATAGAAGAAGATTGAAGAGGAAGAATGTCGGACGCTGCAACAAGAAGAGAAGAAGAAAACGAGCCGATGTGGTGCGCAGAACAAGAAATAAAGAACAAGAAGAGCATCCGCAGCAAGAAAGAAGAAAAAGCTGCTGCGAAGCAGCGGAGTCCGAGTAACCGACTTGCCGCGCAGAACAAGAGGAAGAGACGAAGAAGAAGAAGAACTAACCTGCGAGGCTTCCACTAGAATTTAGGGCTTCAAGTTCAAGCTCCTGCCTTGCTGCGAGTGCGACCTGCGATTACGAACAAGGAGTGCTTCAGCTGTTGAGGTTAGGGTCCACTTCTGCGACGAATTGCGATTAGAAAATAGAATTTACAATTGAAGGCGGGATTTTGTGAAGGTGAGACTGTGAGAAAGCGGGACTCGGTGAGACGGTGACTCGGTGAGAGATTTAGGGCAAGTTGAACAACGAAGGTGGAGCTTGATTTGTAAAGGTCTGATTCCCTGACGACGAGATCGCGAGAGAGCGGTGAAGAAGAAGAACTATAGACGAGAGGTGAAGAAGAACCGTGATGCGCTGAAGTCGGGAGAGACGGACACTTCAGGGTTCAGGCTCCAGTGAACAAGGTTTAGGGTTCAGGGCTAGGCAAGTGGCAAGTTGAAGCTTAGGGCATCACGTAACCTGATAACTCATGAGAAAATAAAAATTAAAAATAAAAGAATTATTTTTTTCTATTTTTAAAGAATAATATTAAAAAATAAAAATAACATATAAAAGAATTTTACTTAGCATATATTATTTTTAAGACATATTTAAAAAATATAGAATAATATTAAAAATAATTTAATACTTTTATAACTTTTTTAAATTTAAGAAATTAAATTATTTTTTATAATCTTTATTTGGGTATAGTATTTTCATTAAAAATAAAAAAGATATAATTCATATAATTTTTTTAACAAAAAATATATTAAATAACTTAAAACTAAATTTAAAAAAATATTAATTAAATGTAAACTATAAAAGTAATGAATAAAAAATAAATTTAAAAAATTAAAAAATTATTTTTAATTTATTATTAATAGATTAATCTGACTTTTTTTGAATCATGTTTAATTATGTTTGACCTATTTAAATTTAAATTCATTTATGTTAAACTCAAACTCGTGTTCAAGTTAAATTATCGTGTTCTGTCACAAATTGTCATCTCTATTTATAAACAATGTTTTTTAGTTTTACAATTTGGGCCAGATTTAAATGGGCTTTGGGGTCCAACTAACAACCCCGTTGGACATTTTAAAGTCCATCCAAATCCAATTATGCTATATAACCTAAAAGAAATTATACAAAAATTAGAAGAAAGTAGAGAAAACGTCAAAAAATAATAATTTAATAACATAATTATTAGGGCTTTTTTACTTAATTACAGCTATGTAATATAACATTTAATTATTATTAAATATTTTACTAATGATATACTAATTTTTTATATTTAAAAGTTGTTAATTAATAGGTTCTGTATACCAATATTATGTAAACTATATATTAATATTGTATAATTATTTATATTTACTATGTACTAATGTTATCTTAATAGTTATTAATTAATAGTTTCTTATAATTTTGTTATTAAATTTTTAATATCTGTATAAAAATAAAAATAATGATATTTTTATAATTACCTCTATTTTTTTTTTGTATAGACGCCTATTTTTTCCTAAAAATCATCACTTTTTAAAAAATGTTATCAAAAATATTTGATCTTTTTAAAACTTTTCAGTTATATCAATTTTTTTAAAATATTTACATTTTTGTTAATTTTTCTATTCACTCTTCTGTTCGTGATTCTGTTCCACTCTCTAATACCTTCTTCGCCACTTTCTTCAATGTGGAATACCGAGCACGAGTCGCTGCTCCAAGAAATCTCTGGTTTGAAACTCCGAATCGAAGCGCTAGAACTCTAGATTTCAGCATAGGGAGGATTAGCGGTGGCGTCGTTGTAGCAGCGGTGGTGAACAACAGGGCGTCGTTGCAAGGAGACGGAGCAGATGCCATGGTGGATCCGAGAGGAATCGCGGTGGAATGCCGAGCGCGAGTCTGAGTAATGAAAACAATGAGAAGTACCCACCACAGCCGAGTAATTTGTTTTGCTTTCCCAGGTTGGTGATGATGAAGTGTTCTCAATAGTGACAGAATCATAAAAAATAAGATGGAGAAGATTGGGTTGTCCATTGATTTCCCATTGCAGAAAAAGAAGAAGACATGAACAGTGATGTGTTTGAACCAGGAAAAATCTAAAATGCCATGATTAACGAAGAAATAACTAAGCTAAGAGAGAGTGAAATTAAAATACATGAACTTGAGCACCACCAACACCAAGAAGATGATGGTGAAGATGAAGAGGACGGTGACAATGATGATGAAGAAGAAGAAGAACAAACATCAGGGCCTGATAGCAACAGAAGGAAGAAGAATGAGCTTACTGTACACAAATATTAGAGATTTGCATGCCAATATCTAATTTAATTGATCACAATATTTGATATTACAATATTAACAATATTAATATTGTATAATTTATATATCAAATATTATATATAATTTATATACCAAATATTACAATACGTTCGATGCAGACCGAGCGAATGAGCTTGGGAATAGGTCATTTAAAAAAATAAAAAATAAAAATAAAAATAAAAAACTAATCTGGGCATCGAGCGTTGAGGTGGCGCTCAATGGAACGCTACCTCAGGACTCTTTATATCGCATTGCAGTTGCTCTTATATAATGTATATATCAGATATTGTTATACTATTAACTGTTAATCTTAATGCGTGAAGGACATAGTAGTTTTGTTATTAAGTTTGTGCTATATGTATAAAAATGATAATAATAATATTTTTTATACAAAAATATATTTTCTCTTAAAATCTAATCTAAATCAATAAAAAAGGATGGAGTTGGTCAGTTCGATCAAGTTAGTCGGGTTGATAAGCACCCTTAAATTCAAGTAAATTATTCTAAATTGATTGACAATAATAAGAGAATATTACAAAACCAGATATTTATTTATTTCTTTTTATCTTTTTGAAAATTATAAAATTCTATCAGAACCACAAAGCAAACATGGTCTTGGAACCTTATTTTCAAAAAATATATATCTAGTTATACATATAAAGAAAAGTTAAACAAAGAAATAAGTAAATTGGCACAATGATTAAAAGATATTTTGTTATAACTCAAAGGTTACAAATTTTAATGTAAAAATTAAAAGTTATATGTTATCCAACAAAAGTTTGGCTACACCAAGTCCTAAGTTGAGACTTTTTTTTACAGTTATGTCATTTAAAAAAATTAATAAAAGTAAAAGAAAGCATTGCTCTGTTCATTAAAATAATTTTTGTAAAAAATAAAAATAAAAAGAAAAAATTAAATTAAATTTGTCTAATTTTTTGAAGTTAAACAAATTACACCATAGTGAA
>JAJIYU010006870.1:0-19997 GCA_030144865.1 Tinospora cordifolia | reverse complement strand
TTCAAATGTAAGGAAAAATATACCAAAACTCGATGGATACTTAGAGAAATATAATTAGATTTGCTAAAATTTAACATTTTGGCAAAAATCACTTGAAAATACATCAAAATTCCTACTATATTTATATATCATTCTAAGTAATATACTATATATATATATATATGCTAACATCTAATTAGTATATCATTCTATACCTCTAGTGTACTATTTATAATGTTTTTACATACACCATATATAGTGAGAATATACTATATATTTAAGCACATTGACACTTGCATGGATATATATGTAACTACTATAATAACATGAATAAATACTCTCTCTCTCTTTCTCAAATAAAATACACACACAAACACACGTATATAATAACATATTATTTTATCCAATGTGCGTTGTGAATTTAGAATTGCATGTTTTGTTTCGTCAGATTTATACTTCTATATATGAAAAATATTTATTTATGTTTATTTTCATCATTTTTACTAAGTTGGCAAGTTCTTACAAAAATCTTTTAGAACTTCTCAAACTTCTCCAAATTGATTCTGATTTTCAAAGATCGAAGTTTAGGGCAAAGTGAAGTTTTGAACCTTGGTCATGATGTGAAACTTGTGAATATTTATTGCTCTCATCTGCATGGAAATTAAGTCAATTATTGTCATCCGCATGCTCCTGAATTAGGATAACCAAAGACTGATGGTTCCTAGTGCTCAACACTTGTGATTTTCCTCATAATGAAATGTTTGACCTATGTTGTCACATTCTATATCCTGTTCTATCTTAGAAGAACATGAATTTATAGTGTCAAGATCTATGTTACCTGGACTTGGTATGGGTGTCGGATACGGGTATTTATAGTTTGCCTCTTTCATCTTTAAATTTTTGGATATGGGGGCTTGCTTTATTATATGTTATTTTTTCTGTTTTTTAATTTTCCCTCATTTATTATCCATTCGTTCTTCAACTTTAGTGAATGTCATTTGTTACTTATTATCTTCTTTAATGCTCACTCTTGTTTTCATTGAATAGTTTATTTATTAATATTTTAAAATCTAAAGTGTTAAAGACATCTACCATAGCCATGTCCTATCATGAAGTATCTACAATAAAGAGTCTGGTTCACGTAGGTCTAGAGAATGATGAATGAACAAACCAACGAAGAAGAAAAAGTGAAGGTCATGTTTGGCTGTTTCCCTACTGAAAATTCCTTTTTATTGTTTACTGTTTTACTAATTTTCTGTCATTTGAGCCGAAATGCATTTTGCAGTTTATGTTGTTAATTACGAGTTAATCTTGAAATTTATTGGCCACTGACTATTGATTTAGCCAGAAGTTTGACTCATTTACCGCTGGAGGTAGTATGGAGGAGAACAAAATGAGATCTCCTTATATTTTTCACTCTTTTACGTTTTATTGGTTTGCACAATTCCAGTTGTTTCTCTCTTCTCATTTGGCCAGCATGCGTGGATTGCTAAAACCTGTAGCTTTGTCATTATTTTCCCTGTATGACATTTGATGAATTTTCCTATTTAATGGATGTTGTTTCATCCGTAAAAGTGCACACACGTCTTTGGTTATTTAGTTTGATAATTGTATTATCAGTCTAGTGCTATTGTGTCAACCCTTGTCTCTCTATATATACTGCATTTACTCTTTCTGCCACTCCAACTTTTATTTTTGCTTAAGTCAGCAGGATTTCTTTCGGCTTTTGCAATAGTGTGTTTTTGGTGATTGACTCTCATCTTAACTATTTACAGATCCCTTTCCAGCTTGGACTATCAAAAATGGATCTTCGGAAGATGCTTAAGTCAAGTTTATCTGGGGTATATCGTTGTAACATTTTCTTAAAATGTTTTGGCATTGAGCCTAAACACATGTTTTCGATAGATTGAAACATGACTTTGGATTATGTGACAGGTTGATAAATCCATCAATGCTATGTATAGAAAGTTACAGAAAAATTTGACTTCAGAGGAGTTGCTACCATCTTTATGGGACAAATGCAAGGTATATACACATTTTCTAAGCATGTATACATTTTCTATTCTTAATTTGAATGCCAACATGACCTTGATAGAGCGGAGAGGAGGAAGTGGATTTATGTACTTGAAAAAAAAAATGCTTTGTTGAGTTTAATATATAAAAGAAACATATTTATTATATCATGATAAGATAAAGCTTTATACTAGGTCTGGTTTTGCCTATTGGTTCTAGTTTTGAAATGCATCTCTAAATTCAGGTCTTCGGATTGTTTGCCGCTGTTGTTTGACGTAAATTAAATTAGGCTTTGCCCTCTGCCGTATCTTAGAAGACCAACTCAGACCACAGAGAGCCTTGGTGACCGTGATCTCTGCCATCAAATCCCATCCTAGACTTCAAAATATTCATTGTTTCTTTCTAAAGAAAAAGATAAAATAAAAAAAAATTTCCAGTTTCTCATTTTGGCCAGAACCTTATGGTTCTACTCTGTTTTTTAGTTATTTTCTTGTTCCATTTTCACAGTTTGTTTCAAGTAAAATGCAGAAAATTCGTGTAGAAAATTTCCCCTTGACAATATTCATGCTGACCTTGTGAGGGCACCACTCTTTATAAAGCAAAAACAATGACAAAATCCATGGTAACCCCTAGATTTTGGACATTCCAACAGGTTTTTTGAACCTTCAGAATTTTTGTTGCAACCTTGACGGAACATTACTCTATGCCACTTCAAACTTTTGGTGATTAATTTTTCCTATTTTGCTTGATATCAGGATTAAATAAATTAACTCACTTAGAGTCGTCAAGATTTGTTTGATGTAGATTTTTTATAAAATGTGTTGGTACCGCACAATCACATCATACGATACTGTATTTACAATACTACATATCATAAGCCGTTTCTTACAGGGAAGACCAGGATTGACTGTTTAACTGAAAAAATCCACATCTCTTGATGAACTTGTGAATTCCCTTACAACAAATCATTAATCCTTTCCTATATGAAAGAAGACTCAGGGTTTAACTGTTCTACTTAATATGGTTGTCCCTAGTTGAACTTGTGAAATCTGTCATTCATTTGTGATTTTGCTGTACGAAGTCAAGAACGGATGTAATCCTTTGATTTATAGAAATGTCAAATGCCAAGTTAACATGTAGAAAAGGAAGGAATGGCATTAACAGACTTGCTTCTTTGGCAGAAGGAATTTCTGGACAAGTATGAAAGCTTTGCACAGTTGGTTGCCAAGATTTATCCCACTGAAACTATCCCATCTGTAACAGAAATGAGAGACCTTCTTGGGTCCATGTAGAATTTATCATTTTCCTGTTTGCCTTTTTTATTTTAATTTTTTGTTTGTGGCTTTTCAAACATGTAAAGGGAACATTTTCGTTGGTTCAATGCTGGCCATAAGAGCCATTGTATTCGGTAGTGTTTTCTTTCTTCTGTAATTCATTTTATTGCTGAACGTAGGCTGTTCAATGTCTCTTGTCTTATCCACATTTGGATTGATCTTAGCTTTTGCAATTTTCTCTCTTTATTTTCTCTACGTCCCAATCAGATTTTAAGGCCAGATTTATTGATTAGATTTCTCGTACTAATTGGGACGGGTTTTTTTTTTTTTTTTTCTAACTGCATTCTGTCCGTTGTGACTTACCATTCTAATCATACTGGTCGATTATGTCAAAAAAAGCCAGTGATGCCAGAAGGTTTTATGGGATTTTGACTTGATATGTGTGTTTTTTAAAGAATTGCTAGTATTGGAAAGCTACTTTTGAACAAAACTTGCTTTTGTTTTATTTGCAAGAGGAAGTATTTAGATGGTAGACTATGTGCAGAAGAAAATGTTGGTGGCTTTTTGGGTAGATGCAAGAAGTCAGCATGTTGCACCGTATTTCCGTAGTTTTTCTCAGCAGAAACATTCCATTTCTTGAATTCAAAAATGAACTTGATTGAATGTGTTTCATTTCAACCATTTAATGTCAAAGCTTGTTTAAGAATTTAACATATACTATGGCCCGGAAAGCAATAAAGTTACATTGTGAAGAATGCTTTAAAAATTCAACATTCTGCATCAAAACGGGATCTTCTTTCATAGGAGGAAAAACTACACTAAAAACGGTAAATTTTGATATCCTATTACAAAATGTTGATATTATATTGTAGACTTGATTGACTGTATTACTTAAGACTAATTGACTTTGAAGTCAAAATTTTTGTTTATTTTATAAGTTAATGTTAATTTTGTAGTAAATTTTCACATAGAGCATTTGAAGTTAATGGGTGCATTATAAAAGTTTTTAGATGGTAGAATTTGATTAAAATTATTAAATATTGAAATATTGAGAATTTTAATAGAAATTTGGCATTAAATTTATTAGGATGTAGTTACAAGTTTGACGAAATTCATTGTGTTTATTCATGTGAATTGATATACGTCATGTAAAATAAGGCATGTTGCACAATGCAATTGGCAATTGTCAACATTTCATTGGGCCATGTTACTTGGCTAATACATGAGTTTGACAAGATGGAAGAAGATTTGTGTGTCATAATTTGAAATGTGGAGTGACAAGTGGCATTTAAAATGGGAAATTCTAGCATGTAACTTCTAACAAATTGTAAAATTATAAATAGATTCTTTGTAATACCTCACCTCTTGAAGACTATCTCAAATGACATATTTACCAGGTTGTCCTTGTACAAAAAAAATATAAATACAATAGGATAAAACATGTTATAACATTAGGGCCACTTAAGAAATAAGACGTTACAATTTTATCTTTACCTGTCATTAAATCACTTTCTTGGACACATTAGGTCAAATAAACATTTTCACTGGTTTACAAAACTTCTACAATAAGAAATAAAAATCTCAATTTAGAATCCAAAATAAAAATATTATATAAATAACTTCATCAAGTTCTGTTACCTTCGTAGTTCAAAAGAAATGTTTCAAATCAAAAGAAGAAGAAACAAGTGTTGAAGTGAGGAGCTCCCATGAGTTTCCTTGTCTATACTTGGTCACTGAATATTTTAAAGAAAAGTAGCAAGCTTAAAGAGTATTTCAAATAATTAAATCATTACTCAACCAAATAAAACACACATGTCACGTACACTTTTATAGATTACGTGTTTCAAACAATCTATTATTTTTTAGTTAATGTTAAGACTACAAGAAATGTTATTTAGTGTTTCAAGTTAGGGGAATGAGGTCTATTGTGGACACTCAAACTCATTTCATTGTTTATGAGAAGTGAGGTCTACTCTAGACTCACACATGTCATCTCAATAAATATCCCATTTAAAAGTATCATTAGTAAAATAAACGTCAAAGCTGAGTCTAGGGGTTGAAACATTCGCGATGATACCAACTAGTTTGTCATTGCTTTGGTACGCAGTTGTAATCTTTATTAATCTTTTTTAATGTATTTCATAACATAGCATAGTAACTTATGAACATAAGCAATGTAAACTTGAAAATGTCAACAATTTAATGTGAAAATACTTGAATCATTTCTCGGCATAATATCAATCAATTTATGTCATTAAATCATATCATTCAATAATTCAAAAATACTCATATAATCATGTATCTAAACTAACAACCATTTATAAATCCTTTATTTAAATCAAAATAATAGTTTAAAACTAGAAAATTATCTTCACTTGTCCAAATGTTTGGAACCTTGAGATCCACTTCGCTTTAGGATTTACTTAAGATATTGACCTACATTATATATGAAAATATAATTTTTAGTAATGTAAAATGATTTAGACTTTTTAAATTAAAATTTTTTTTTTGTTTTATGATTTATTTTAAATTTTAATGCCATACAGGCACTGAGACTATTTTTAGTGCATTATTTGTACTGCTGCCATGATTTCCACTGTAGATTTGACTAATATTATTTTTTCATTCATGAAAATTATTCTTATTGACCGTTTCGCGATTAATTTAAGTCTTAAGAATTTAACAAAACAACATGCATATTTTGTACGATAATTAAGTCTAATAATATAAACATATAGAATCTTTATTATATGTATATTAATATTTTTGATAAAAAAATTATTATTTTATTTTTGATTTCTAGAAAGTTAAAATTCTGATTTTTTACTATAAATATTCTTTTTTAATTTCTAATTCTTTTCACCAATTATACATGTTACCATCTTAATGACTTTATTTTTAAACCATAAACTCATGACCTATGAATATAAATTATTATTATATTTACAACTGATTTTTTAATTTTTTAAGAAGCTAATTTTTTACATTCTAAAATATTTATTTTCTTAAATTTATCTCATTTTATTCAATTTCCAAATAAATAATATACCTATGTGTATGCCTTATTTATTTTATGTCCTCTAACATATAAATAAATATTTTTTACTTTATAAATTAAATTTTAATATTATTTTTATCCACCTAATATTCTGCAATTTTTTTTTCAAATTAATTATTTTATTGTTATTTTCAAAATTATTTAAACCATATCATTTTCTACTCTATTTTAAGCATATACATGTATCATATTGTATGATTTTTAATTTTTATACTCATTTTGTCGGGGCCCCTTCCCTAGGTCGAAGAGTGGCCCGATTGACACAATGACTTAACAAACTCACTCATCAAATCAAGTTCCGCTAATCACTGTTAAACCTTTCAAACTAAAATTCAAAGTGATATCAGAGTAATTTTAAGGAGTTTAGCAAGCGAAGTGTGAGTGTAAACAAAATATTACAATTAAATCCATGAGCAAGTATTGTCCTTTCATATATAACAAACGTCTAATACTATAAATTATATATTGTCATGTTTTAAAAAGATACAATTGACCATTACTTTTCATCTCCATAAGTGACTAACCTCTAACAAAACCAAGAAAAAGGAAGGGAACCACCATGGGAATTAGGTTATCATCACGCCTTTCCCTTTAGCAGCCACCGATGAACCTAAAATGTTACTAGAGTAGTGAGTTTAAATTGCAACGTGGCTCAGTGAGTAGTAAATTCAACATATTACTTGTAACCAACATTCCAAAAATAGTGCATATATGTATAAACATGAAACAATGCTTGAGAACATGGCGCATAGTAAAAACAATACAATAGTTAAAGAATAATGGTTTGAATAAATTGTACTACCCTAAATCCTTTGTACTCAATTAAATGAAATTTATCATTTATTCAGTGAAATTAGGACACAAAATGAAACCAAGCTCATTTCGGGGCTAAATTTAGCAGGTTTATGAAATTCTCATTTAATGCCCCTTAGGGACCCAAAACACTTTGAAATGAAGTAAGATGACATGAACCAACTAAGGAAACAACATATCAAAAAATTAGAACAATTGGTCGAGGTTAAGGTTTTTATTTGCCAAACGCCCTTCAAAGGGGTCCAAATTAGAAAGAATTGTCATTTAGGGTACTTTGGGAGATCGAAATGATTCAAAACAAAATGGAATGACATGAACTAACAAAATGAATGAAAATATCCAAAAATCAGAACAATTGGCCAAGATTTAAATTTTCATTTGCCTAGTGACCTCAGTGGGTCTTAAATAAAGAAAGTTTTTGAAGGAAAATCACCTACGGCCAAACCATACCTTAAAATGTGCATTAGGTTCATGTGATTCCAAAACTATAGGATATAAATTATTATTCCATGTAAACAAGGAGATATTAATTTTTATTTAATTTTTGTGAACCCATGAAGTCATGGCCACCCCCACTTGATTGTGTACATCCACACCTACTTAAGCCAAAATGGCCCAACCATGTACATTTGTGCGTGCACACATGTGAATAACCCTATTTAGATAGTTTCTTGGAACCAAGATGAACATCTTTGACTATTATATGGTGTCCCCTCAAATTTGATATTGTACACCCATACTTGATCTCCAAGAAATAAGAAAATGGGAAAGTATTCCTTGTGTGTTTGTGTGATAAGCAAGCAAGGAAACCAAAAATGAAAGTTGCCATGAGCACATAGGGGACATCCCATTTGAATTAGAATATGATTTAAAACTCTTTTGTGTTTACACATAGTTAGGAAACAAGATTGTACTCATATCTTTTAAATTAGAAAGCCATAGTGGTCCCACTTGCCAACCATGAACACACTTGTGCTCATTATGCAAACCATCCCCTTTATGTATAGAAACTTGCCCAAATTTTTGTGAGCTGCCCAAGCTGCCCAAGGCTGCCCTAGGATGTCCCATATGCTCTCATGAACATTTATATAAACCCCCTTGCTTACTTTCATCTCATCCCAAAGCAAAGAGTTGACACTTCCATGTTTGTTTGTTTTTGCCCTCTTCTTGACACCTCTTCTCACTCTCTTTTCTTTCTTGTGTGAGAAGTTCTTATGTTAGTGTTTTAGAGAGTTGTTGAAGTGTTTTTGTTGGTGATTAGAAGCTCTTGAAGTTCTAAAAGTGGTGGATAAGGGGAACCTCTGCGGATTCTACAAAGAAACTTGAATTAAGGTGGAGGAAATTTCTTAAACCTCTACTTTGCTATTTTAAATTTCTAGCATGTTCATGCTTGTTTAAATTCTAATTTTCAGCATGTTTAATCATATTTTAGTTTTAGTTCAACATGTTTTTATGTTTTAATCACTCATGAGAGCATGCCATGCTTAGAATTCATGTTTAAGATTTAATTCAATATACCAAGCATGTTATGTGTAATGTTTACATGCTTTCTTGGTTGTTTAAAATTCTGATATTTATATTTTGAATTTCTTTTATGATTATGTGATTCTTAAATATAAGAATTGAAGATAAGAACCACATACTGTCATAGTGACCCGTATGTGTGCTATGGGTGTTCTTAACACATGCTTGGAGTGTGTGGTTGTGGGGCACAACTAAGGGATACTTGGTATGTGGTATCTAATGGAAGTGACAAGGAAATGTCTTTCCACCATAAAGAGGGGTATCTAAATTAAGATTATCAAGGGAGTAAAACCCCTTTTAGTCTTAACGTCAACTACAATAAAAAAGTTGCTTGAATCACTTAATGCATGAAAGTGTTTGAATTTGAATGTGCTATTGATTTGAAATAGTAACTTAGTTGTTTAATGAATGATCCACTGGGCTACGTGCTCACCCCTTCCTTTTATTTTTCAAGAAATTGACTTGAATCATGAAGGCTATGGATATTAAATTATTTCTAAGTTTTGAAAGTTCTATTTTAAGGGTATGTTGCCCTAATTTGAATTTAAGACTTCCAACTCAATTTTATTTAAGTTTTGAAAGTTATGTACTTAAGTTTTGATTTAAGAATGTAACTTTCTTTATTTTATTTGAATAAATAAAGAGTTTCAAGTATTCCTTTGTCTAATTGTATAGTCTTATTGAATTGAAATTTAATACATTGTGATGTATCCATGAACGTTTTCAATAAAAGGTTTAAATAAAGGAATTGAGATGCAAGTTGTGCACTTGTAAATGTAACATAGGACCCAACCCGCCTTGTGGTTGAGCTTAAACCTATTTCTAGGAGATTGGGGTGTTACATAAATGTTACCTAAAAACTGTATCTGAATTAGGGGTTCAAATCATCAAATCCAACCCTATGGTTATCGCTCGAGTGGGTAATGAATGAGGTGTACCAACCAGTCAAGTGGGTTATGAGCTAGGTGTATTCCTTGAATACCCTAACCTTGTGTTCGATCCTCAGGTAATGTTATTCGAGCCGGTTAGAAGTTGGGCGCATTGATCATATGCCTTAACCCTGCACTCGGACCTCACGTTTAAATTCAATCATATTGTGTATCCTAACCTCGCGCTCAGACCTCGAGCCTATGGTCTCATTATCGATGTACATCTACATAGACTTCAAATCCAATTTGATGTAGCTCAAATCAGATGAAACCATTCAACCCATGTTATTTTACTCATGTTTTATGCAATGAATATAAGTTAGTAAACACTTGAATTAAACTACTCATCTCAAATCTGTATTATTTAAAGCTAATTTCAATTTCTTTGAAAAATGTGGCTCAATTCTAGTTCTATTGTTCCTAACCGATTTCGGTCAACTTAAATTTGACATGGTCAAATTTGGTCAAACTTGGTAAATCGTCTAAACTTGGTCAATTGGTTAAACTTAGTCAAAATTGATTAACACGGTCAATGTTGGTTAAATTCGATCAACATGGGATCAACTTGCTCAAATTAGGTCAAAATGAGGCCAATTTGGTCAAATCTCCAATTTTTCATACTTAGTCAATTTTTATTTACATAGTCCCTATTGTGAAACAAGTTTTGTGATTTTGTTTGTAATAAAAAAAGAGCATCAGATTGATGCGAAACTTTTTAGATTTACTCTACATTTCTAAATATTTATCAAAATCTTATTTTAAAATTTTTCAGTCTTCATTTGATGGGGTTTTAAAGTGGGTTATCAATTTCCTTCAATTATGAAATTTCATTTGACAGCTAATTACATTTCATCTTAATTGGCCTACTTACGTACATTAGATTTAGGCAAAATTTGGCACATTTATTTTTGGGATATTCAATAACCTCTCCACTAAATTTCAGCTCAAAATGGTGAGATTTGGTCAGTCAATTAGTTACCGAAAGTTTCAGCCGTGCAATAGATTTTCTAAGTTTATGTTTTTTCATGAATTTCAAGTGTTGTTTTCTCCCCATTAAACCTCTAATTTAAAGGTTATTTCTTACAAATCTTGCATGTATTTAGATCATGGAACGTCCCCTATCAAGAGCCATTCGAATCAGTAAGCTAAAATGATCAAAATCCTACTCATGTATATCATCAAACACGTGGCATGCATTCAATACAACTCTAAATTTTTTAAAGTACCAAAACACCTAGGTAAGGAGGTAACTTAGCATGCATGATAAATCATGAAGACATAAGCTTATGGTAAGAAACTTATACTCTCTTGTACGCTTAAGTACAAAGATCATGCACCCCAAATTTGAGCTCCAATGGACTCCTCTAATTACTTCAAAAGTTGCTCCAGAGTTGCCTCCAAGAACAATTTTTACTATAATAGTTTGTAATTAACCCACTTTGTCACCTTATAAATCACAACCATGAGCTTAGTGTCCATTTTCTAATGATTGGAACTTAAAATCCATATATTAAAGATGAGGAAGGAAGGTTTTACCTGAAGGAATGATCATGAAATGACCATAAAAATGCTCCTCCAAAACTCGGATCACATACTTTGTCAACAGTTTCAGCTTTCAACTATGTCAAATATCCCACCTTGGTGACCATTTTTCTTTGTAATGACTATAAATTTGGACCAAAGGAACATATAATCTTAGAGAGGTATGAGAGCTCTCTAATGGTTGTTTTCTCAAGCTTTTTGGGTTTGGGACGAAGGAGAATAGAGGTGATGAAGTGAGGATGACGAACTGCCCAATGTCAAAAATTAGGTTTTGTTGCATGTTTGGGGCCTCCTTGCATGGCCAAAAACTTGCCATGTGGCCATCTATGTGGCCTTTGGGTGTCCATGCAAGTTACCCTACCAGCCAGATCTACGTGGTCTGACTAGCGACTCTGGCAGACGGCAAGACCATGACCCCAAAATCAGGGGCCTTGATTGTAACACCCCAAACAATTGTAACACCCCAACCCTCGTATCTTTCGTTTTAAATTTCGAATCCATTAATCTTAGCCGTCGGATTAGTCTCAGATCCATCAACGAAAATTGGAGCATTTGATCTTGGCCGTTGGATTTCCTCGAGCGCATCAACAGTTCACGATCAATCCAAAAATGACTTCGATCCGGACCGTTGGATTTTCCTCAAGCACAGCATAGTTCACGATTAACTAACGCGACTTTGATCTGGACTGTCGAATGATCCTCAATCATGGTGTGCGGATCTTAATTCGCAATCAATGAATTCGATTCTGGCCGCACGATCATCCTTGAGTGCTGTGTTGATTTCGCAATTTCATTTTTTGCGTCTTCATTGTGCGCCGTTGGATTTGATAGATTTGATCATGGCCATTTGATCTTGCTGATTCAGTGAGCTCGTGCGTTGGTGCGGACCTTAATCTCGTTTATTGGATTTGGCAAATTGATTGTGGATCGTTGGATGTGTATCAAGTTTATTTATTTTTTTATTTTTTAGCCGAATTTCTTACTTTCTTTTCAGAATTTTGCCAAATCTTGATCCCAATTTACTTTCTAATCTTGTTTTCATAAAAAATTACACATATTCTTGTATTTTTGGCTATGATATCCCATAATATACATTACATTCGTATATTTTCTTCCAAAAATCTACTAAATTGATTTTTATTCCTCATTTGGGTAAACTATGACTTGCCAAAATTTTCATTCATCAATTTTGTATAATTTTCTAAACAAAAATTCAAATTTCATATAAATTTTTCGAGATGTTACAACCTACCCTCCTTAGAAAAATTTCTTCCTCGAAATTTGTACATATTTAGGTATTTCTTGTGAATAGATGCGGGTACTTGGTCTTCATCTCGCTTTCGAGTTCCCATGTGGCTTATTTGACCCCGTGATGTTTCCACAGCACCTTTACTAATGGGATATCCTTTGTTCTTAGATTCTGTACCTTGTGGTCAAGGATTCTGACCGCTATTTCCTCGTAGGTAGCATCATCTTGAATATTCACTTCCTCCCAGTGAATGATGTGAGGGGGTCAGGTTCGTATTTCCTCAACATGGATACATGGAATACGTTATGTGCTGAAGTCATTCGGTTTGGTAGGTTTAACTCATAAGCACATTCCCCGATTCTTCTAAGTATTTCAAAGGGTCCAACAAACCTTGGAGATAACTTCCTTTTGAATCTGAACCTTTTGATACCCTTCTGAGGACTAATCCTCAGGAATACTTTGTTCCTAACTTGGAATTCTAATGGTCTTCTCCTTTTGTCTGCATAGCTCTTTTGACGGCTTTGTGCAGTAGTCAGTCTCTTTTGTATTAACTTGACTTGGTTGCTCATTTCTTCCACCATGTTTGGCCTAGTTAATACTTGATCTTCAAGTTCAGCCCAACAGGTAGGTGATCTGCAGGATCTTCCATAAAGAGCTTCGAATGGAGCCATTTTTATGCTTGCATGATAACTGTTGTTATAGGCAAACTCCACCAAGTGTAAGTACTTGCTCCAATTTCCCTTGAAGTCTAAAACGCAATGCCTCAACATATCTTCCAAAATCTGGATAACTCTCTCAGACTGACCATCCGTCTGAAGGTTAATTGCTGTACTCATGGTGAGCTTAGTACCCATCTCCTTCTGGAGACTCCGCCAAAACTGTGAAGTAAAGCTAGCGTCTCTACCAGACATGATAGTCTTGGGTACACCATGAAGTCTGACGATTTCTTTCACATAGATTTCTTCTAGATTGCTGACTTGGTATGTGGATCTGATTAGCAAGAGTGAACCACTTTGGTGAGACGATCCACTATCACCCAAACAGTGTCTTCTCCTTTTTGGTTTCTAGGTAAACCACTGACGAAGTCCATCGCAATGTTATTCCACTTTCATTCAGGGATTGGAAGTGGTTGTAACATTCCAGAGGGTTTCTGGTGTTCTGCTTTCAGTTGTTGGCATGTTAAGCACATAGAGACATATTTGGCTATGTCCCTTTTCATTCCTCTCCACTAGTAGGTTTTCCTGATGTTCTTGTACATCTTATCCCCACCAGGGTGCATGGTATATTTAGTTTGATGAGCTTCATCAAGTATCACCTGTTTGCTCTGTCCCTGCTGAGGTACACATATCCTTTCCTTGAGCCTTAGGATATTTTCAACATCCATCCTAAAGTCAGTATGCTTTCTTTGCGTGACTCCTTCAATTAGTTAAGCAAGCCACTTGTTTTTCTTCTGTTCATCCCTGATCTGATGTAATAGGTCCAGTTGGCAAAACATATTGTAAAGATAGGCTTCTTTTTTGGAATGATCGTTCACATTTCTCATCCCATTAGAACTTAACTCCTTTTCTGGTCAACTTAGTCATAGGTTCTGCCAACTTGAAAAAATCCTTAATGAACCTTCTGTAGTAGCTTGCCAAGCCCTAGAAATGTCTGAATTCTGTTACTGTCTTGGATTGCTTCCAGTTCATAACCACTTCCACTTTCTCCGAATCTACAAAGATGCCTTTTGCTGACACTATGTGGCCAAGGAATTTGATCGTCCTCATCCAGAACTCGCACTTATTGAATTTAATATATAAATGGTTTCTTCTGAGAGTTTCTAGTATGATCCTCAAGTGTTCTAGGTGCTTAGCTTCTGTCTTAGAGTAAATTAGTACAAACTGGTCAAGGTACTATCTGAAGACTCGGTTCACCAAATCCATGAAGGCTGCCAGGGTATTGGTCAAACCAAAGGGCATCACAGTGAAATCGAAGTGTCCATATCTTGTTCTAAAGGTCGTCTTGTGAATGTTAGACTCTCGAATCCTCAACTGATGATCCTAAGATCAATTTTAGAGAAATGAATGGCTCATCGTAAAGGATATTTATTCTTTACTGTAGCTTGATTCAACTTTCGGTAGTCGACACACAGTCGCAAGGAACCATCCTTCTTTTTCACGAATAATACTGGGGCTCCCCAGGGTGATTCACTTGGCCTGATGAAACCTTTCTCCCTGAGCTCGTTCAGTTGAGTTTTCAACTCAATTAGTTCTGCTGGCGCCATTTTATAAGTAGGTATGGCTATAGGGTTGGTTCCAGGGTGAAGTTCAATCTTGAACTCTAACTTTCTTGCTGGTGGTAGTTCAGGTAAGTCCATTTGGGAACACATCCTCATACCTACTGACTACAGCTAGGTCGTGAATATTCTTCAAGTCAGTAGGTTCTTCTTTAGAGAGTTCCTCAAACTCATTCGTCTGCTTCAAACAATTTAACAAGTCTAGGGTTGGACTCCTTGGTAATCTCCGCATATCCCCATTGATTTTAAGATCTCCCCAGAAGGAAATGTTATGGTAACCCGTTTCTTAGGACAATCTATCTGGGCCTAGTATTGTTTTAACCAATCCATCCCAAGATTACATCATAATCATAGAAAGGTAGGGTATATAGGTCGACTGTTAAAAGTTTATCCCCAAACCTAAGGTCACAACTACACATCTTTTTTGAAGTCACCATGGTCCCTATTGGTGTGAACACATTCAAAGTCACAGGCATTGGTTTTGTCACAAATTGTAACCTATCAGCTAGTTTTTCAGAAATAAAAGATTTTGAGGCACCCGAATCAAACAACAGTCTCACAGCAACATTAAACAATAGGAATGTACCTTCTACTACAGGGGTTTGGTCTTCCTGGGTCTCAACTGCAAACATTCTGGCTTGGTTCTGACCACGACCCTAGTTTTTTCCTTGATTGGCATTCTGATTCTGTCTGGCTTGAGGTCGCCCATTCTGACTTCCCCCTTGAGTATTCTGTTGTTGCTGCTGGGAAGCCTGAACTGGTGCAGTTGGGCAATTTTTCGCCAAATGACCCTTCTGCTTGCATACATAACACAATCCCAGCCTCTTAGCTTCTTCCCTTGACTCGTCTTTGTTTTGCCCCTGTTTCTGTGGAACCTTACCACTCTTGCTTTTCTTCTGGGTCCCTTGTTAGTCCTTTCCATTTTCGTTCCGCTTATTCTTTCCTCTCAACCTTTGTTCCAGGTTGAGCTCTTGTTCCAAAATTAGGGCCCGTTCAACAACTTCCTTGTAGCTTCGGAGGCCCAATGTCATGATAACCTTTCGGATCTCAATCTTGAGACCCTGTGCAAATCTGTTGGCCTTCATTCTTTCTTCTCGAATCAATTCTTGAGAGAATTTGGCCAGCTCAATAAATTTCCTCTCATATTCAGTTACTGTGAGATCCCTCTGATTGAGTCTCACAAAGTCTTCTTGTAGTTTTTTGAGAGTTGCCTCTGGAAAGAATTTATCATAAAATTTTTTTCTAAACTCTCCCCAGGTCATGGTTGCAACGTCAGTGTTGGGATCCATCTGCATCATCCTCCACCAGCTACGAGCTGGTCCTTTGAAATGGTGTGTGGCTAGTGTTACTCGTCGTGAACCCGTCACCTTCAGCACATTTAGTAACTCCTCCATCTTCTGGTACCAATGATCAGCAGAGATGCAGTCAGTAGTTCCATCAAATGAGGGAGGGTGAAGCTTTTGCAAATCTAGTAGCATCTTCTTCTGTCTTTCATCTTGCAGGTCCTCTGGATTCCTTTGACGTTCCTGAGGAACTGATGCTGGGACTTGGACTGGAATAGGCTTAGGTGCTCGAGGCTGAGGAGCCACCTGAGGGATTATCTGTGGAAGTGTCCTTCTCAGTTGATCTAGTACCCTTTGTGACATTTTATTCATCATGGCTTCCATTTGTGCCTCCATTCATGCTTCCATCCGTGCCTCCATCCTAGCAGTCAGTTCCTGCTCTTGTTGTTTAGTCTCCTCAGAGGTGGTGGATCGAGTTACGTACTTCCTAGCTCCAACCATTTATTTGTAAAATTGAGCAAAGTGTCAGTATGTGTCAAATATTCATTCTATCATGGCTCTAGATTCATGTTTCTAGGTTCTTGATTTGTTCAGTGGCCTAAAGTCTTTCTTCTAGGTTCTTTTCATGTATGGGTACATGATTTGGTCTCAAAGCAAATAAATAGTAAAGCATGCATATCACACAATCATAGAATCAAGCTAGCACAACAAGGTTCCAAGCTTCCACCTAAGCTTTCATGTTCAAGTGTCCCATACCACTCTACCGCTCTCACTTAGGCTTTCACTCAGAACAGAGCCGCACCCAAACAATTTTGCAAATTGCTCGATAATTAAGGTTTTCGAGCCCATTATATTCAACCGTCCCGTACCAGCGAGCATAGAGAAACCCATTCTGCCAGAGTTACCGATCATTCACCACACAAGGTCCATCATTCTCCAAGTGCAGGCTTCATCCATAACCCCAAATTCCTATGCATCCCATACTATATAGAAACCAAAAATTATAGAAGCTTCTCAGTCTCGTGTCCTGATCAAACAATTTTTTGTTTTCACACAAGTTTTAGTCTCTAGCGTATGTCCTAGAGTTTTTTGCTTTTGATCCACTATGCCACCCATGGCTACACCCGTTTCTACCTAAATTCTTTTCTCTGGACCTAGGGTTCGATTCTGGTTGACTTACAACCTTTGTCTAGTCAAGATACCACCTTTGACACCCTTTTCGACTTTTAATAAATTCCTTGCCCTAATTTTTCACCTTCTAATTTTCTTTTATCGAAAATAAGAGTGTTCTTCAACTCCGACTACTCATATAAGATGGTGGGATAACCTCCAGATCGGGCGGCGAGACCAAAGTCTGCTTAGCAACCGCGCTTTCTAGGGTGGGATAACCCACCTCCCTTTCAATGTTTAACTTTACTCGGGACAAGGCTTACCCACTATCAGCTCAACTTGTAGTCCTTGTATCCAAAGAAAAACACTTTCAAAACATATATTTCCTTTTTGAAAACACTTTCTAAAACATTCATCAATTTCAAAAATAGTAGGTAGGGCATTCTAAATTCAATTCAATTTAAGGTGAAACCCTAAGTTTGAGTTTCTCATTCTAGTCTAGTGTTTCTACTAACTGGGCTCTGATACCATGCTTGGTATCAGATGAAACTTTTTATTTTTGGCCCAGCAACTAATGCTAGGCTCTGATACCATAATTGTAACACCCCAACCCCCGTATCTTTCGTTTAAATTTTGAATCCTTTAATCTTGGCCATCGGATTAATCTCAGATCCATCAACGAAAATCAGAGCCTTTGATTTTGGCAGTTGGATTTCCTTAAGAGCATCAACAGTTCGCGATCAATCCAAAAATGACTTCAATTTGGACTGTTGGATTTTCCTCGAGTGCAGCACTGTTCGCGATTAACTAACACGACTTTGATCTGGACCGTTGAATGATCCTCGATCACAGTGTGTGGATCTCAGTTTGCGATCAATGAATTCGATTTTGGCCGCACGATCATCCTCGAGTGCTGGGCTGATTTCGCGATTTCATTTTTTGCGTCTTCATTGTGCACCATTGGATTTGATAGATTTGATCATGGCCGTTTGATCTTGCTGATTCAATGAGCTCGTGCGTTGGTGCAGACCTTAATCTCGTTCGTTGGATTTGGCAGATTGATTGTGAACCGTTGGATGTGTATCAAGTTTATTTTCTTTTTATTTTCCAGCCGAAGTTTTTGCTTTCTTTTCAGATTTTGGCCAAATCTTGATCCCAATTGACTTTTCTAATCTTGTTTTCATCAAAAATTGCATATATCCTTGTATTTTTGGCTATGATATCCCATAATATACATTGCATTCATATATTTTCTTCCAAAAATCCACTAAATTGATTTTTATTCCTCATTTGGGTAAACTATGACTTGCCAAAATTTTCATTCGTCAATTCTGTATAATTTTCTAAATAAAAATTTAAATTTCATATGAATTTTTTGAGATGTTACACTTGAATGGTTTGGTGATAGGAAAGGGGGGAAGAGAGACAAAAATGAAAGGGGAGGAGAAGTGATGGGTACGTGGGCTGTCCAAACGCATGGGTTGGTCCACATGCCACGTTCGGTCCACATGGGCCATGAGGCCTGTGCACCCATGTGGCTCGACGGGCCTAATGGTCGATGATGGGTCTGGGTCTGTGCGGCTGGGCTTCCCTTTTCTTTCTTTTCTTTTCCCCGTCTTCTCTTTTTTTTCTTTTTTCTCTTCCTTTTTTTCTTTTGTTACTATTATATATATTCATTTACTCACCCATTTATTACATATTAATATCATTATTTATTTGTCTATTTATTTATTTCTAATGACTTATAATTTTATCATTGTATGGTAAATTCCAAAAATTATGGTTGTCCAAATAAAATCGATCACATCCAAATTGGGGGTTGTCACAAATTTTATGTGAAATATTATTTTAACATTAATTTCTAGCAACTAGATTTCTAAAAATTTGTAATTATAATATTGTATAATATTATTTTTACAATTAATTAACTATACTATCGATTGTATTATTTCCATGTACAAAATCAATTTTCTACACATAGTTCATAAAATAACTGTTAATCAAATTGAAGGCTATTTTTGTAATCTAGATTAATTTAATCAAGGTTACTCATTTTAATTAAATCAATATACATTGCATTATTTTTTACATCTAGCATGTGGAAAAGAGAATGAAATTTAACATCTAAACAATAGTAATTATACAATATTCACTAACAAATCGATTTTCTAGTTTTAAATACAAAATTTTTAATGCTCAATCTTGGATAAACAATAAACAATAATAATAGAAAATAGCATAGAGTTTAGAAAGATATATTCTCTCTTGAAAATTTTCCTTATTGAATCGGCCAGCTAATTCCAAGTTGATTAAAATCACAAAAGAAATTAGGAATGATGGGGGGCGGTTTCTGAGATCCATCTTTGACCTATGGATGAGAAAGATAGAAAGATGGAATCAAGTAGTATAGAAGAGAAAAATGGAATCAATAAAATACAAAGAACTTTGAGAATAAAACTTTGAACATTGAATGTGTGTAGAGCACGAAGTTAACTATGATGTTCTTGGATGGCTTGAAAGTGGTGATCTTGAGTTGAGACATAGAAGGAAAAAAAGAAAACCAAAAGGGGCATGGATTGATCGCGGTAGGATTCCCGGTGGGTGTTACAATAAAAAAGGCGCCTTTTTATTGTAACGCCCACCGGGAATCCTACCGGGACTCTTACCCACGTCATGGCGTGTCACTCACAAGGTATTGTCCCCTGCCCCCTGGGGTTTTTCTTTCGCCTCCGTAGAGATTCGAACCTAAGACCTAGGGCTCAAGTACTTATTTCTTTCATCATCCGCTACCATTGAACCAACTTGATTAAATAATGACTCAATCCACGTACCGACGTGATGATAAAGGTTAGACCTCATCGTGTGTGTTCCACCCCCCGACCCGGCTTGCCGGTTTCTTGATTGATGACTTTGAACTGGGAATCCAAAAAGTGATCCCACTTGATAGA
>JAJIYU010006869.1:0-20043 GCA_030144865.1 Tinospora cordifolia | reverse complement strand
TGAAATTATTCATGATTTCAAAAATCAAACAACCAATGAACATGCTAGAACTTTGAATAAGAAAAAGGGTGTAAGAGAAATCACTTCCACCTTGATATGTAGTTTTCTCCAAAGTTGAAGCAATAGTTTCCAATGCTCAAACACCAAGACAATCACCCAAGAAGAATCCCCAAACCAAGAGCTTCTCACACTCAAGAGAGAAAAGAAAAGTGAGAATAGGTGCCAAGAAGAGGACTTGAAGCACAAGATGAAAACTCAACTCTTGTTGCTTGGGATGATTTGATTTGTGAGCATGGGGGTTTATATAGGCTTCAAAAGTGTATAGAATAACAAGTTCTAATTGTAAGGAAGTTGCCAATAATTTAAATTTTTGTGCCCCCCAAGCACAAGAGATAAGTAAGTAATTTTTTTGGAAATTTTTGGGATTTTAGAAACCAATTTTCAGATTTTTGATGTATTTTTATTGATTTAATTCAGATTTTCAGCTATTTAATTTGGAGCATTTAATCAGGACCGTAGGATCGTCCTCGAGTCACGTAGAAATCACAGATGGAACGGGCTTGTCAAGGCGGTTGGATTATCCTCGAGCACATCAATCTGTTCACGATCTGAGGAACACGGCTTTCTGGACCGTCAGATGATTCTCGGACACTGTGTGCAGATCTTGATTGTGATCAGCTAATTTCATCAGAGCCGTCGGATGGTCCTCGGATACAGAGTGCAGATCGATTTCGCGATCACCGAAAACCGTATGGACTGTTGGATCTGGTTTGATCGATTGTGGGCCGTCAGATTTTCCTCGATCAATGCATACCTTCGCGATCTTCGAACGCGTATCCGATTTGGTCCGTCCGATCTGCCTCGAGTGCAGCATCCGATGATCATCGAAAATAAATCACAGATCCTGGCCATTGGATGCTCCTCGATTGCAGTGTGTTCGTGATCTTCGAATCCGACTTTGATCTGGGCCGTTGGATTGGGATGATCGATCGCGAACCATTCGATCTTGGTGATTCGGTGCTCCTGGGTGTTGTTTAAGGCCTTGATCATGACCGTGAGATTTTAGATCCTACGGATGATGGATTTCTGGCCGTTGGATCGTGTTTCTAATACCAAAATCACTCTTCTAAGTTGCTATTATCCGAAATTTTGCCAATTAGACACTTCCTAATTGATAAAAACTTGATTTTCTTGTATATTCCTTTCTATTTTGATGATTTGCTAATATCTTTCCCTTTCTAATTATTTAATATTACATTTATTTGATATTTTTCTATTTCTTTAATATTTTTAATGCTAATAATCAAATAATTTACATTTTCCATTTTCATATATTTTTATTTATTTCCTATTTCATTTTCAGATAATAATTTATGTAATTATAAATTAATATGTATAAAATGCTTTGTTTATTTTAATAAATACATGTACATTACATTTTTATTTAAGTATACAAATTCTCTATATACATATTCCCATAATATGTGGTATTTATTATGCTAACACACACCATATTTATTTGCAGATTAGCCAATATGTGTATCATTTCTATTTATTTCTTGAGCAATCCCTTAAATTTCATAATTAATTCTACTAAACCTTAATTTTCATTTAGTTATCAAATTAAGGTCTTATTTGCTTATTTTTATATATATATATATCTTTAATATATTTTATTTTTCATGTGCCAACCCACAATTTGCACCCAAAATTTCTTAAAATCTTTGAAATTAATTCACTTAACTTATTTTTTTATTTTAAATTATTTGACAAAATTCTGGGTATTACATTTCTAAGTTTTGAAAGTTCTATTATAAGGGCTTGTTGCCCAAATTTTAAATTTAAGACTTCCACTGAATTTTATTTAAGTTTTGAGAGTTATGTACTCAAGTTTTGATTTAAGAATGTAACTTTCTTTATTTTATTTGAATAAATAAAGAGTTTGAAGTGTTCCTTTATCTAATTATATAGCCTTATTGAATTGATATTTAATACATTGTGATGTATCCATGAACGTTTTTAATAAGTGTTTAAATAAAGGAATTGAGATGCAAGTTGTGTACTTGTAAATGTAACATAGGATCCAACCGCCTTGTGGTTGACCTTAAACCTGTTTCTCGGGAGTTGGGGTGTTACAAAGGTGGTATTAGAGCTTAGGCTTTAGGTGCCTTGGGCTAGAATTAGAAAGTCAATCAGTGATTGTTTGACTAGAATTAGAAACTCAAATTAGGGTTTCACTTTGAATTGAATCGAATCTTGAATGCCTTGGGCTAAAATTAGAAAGTCGATCAGTGGTTGTTTGACTAGAATTAGAAACTCAAATTAGGGTTTCACTTGGAATTGAATTGAATCTTGAATGCCCTACCTTCTATTTTTGAAATTGAAAAATGTTTTAGAAAGTGTTTTAAAAAAGGAAGTTAATGTTTTTGAAATGCTTTGTTTTGATACAAAGACTATAGGTTGAGTTGATAGTGGGTAAACCTTGTCCCGAGTAAAGTTAAACATTGAAAGGGAGGTGGGTTACCCCGCCCTAAAAAGCGAGGTTGCTAAGCAGACTTCGGTCTCGCCGCCCGATTTGGAGGTTATCCCACCAGCTTATATGAGTAGTCGGAGTTGAATAACACTCTTATTTTCTATAAAAGAAAATTAGAAGCTAGAAAATTAGGGCAAGAAAGTGAATAGAAGTCGAAAAAAACACCAAATGTGGTATCTTGACTAGACAGAGGTTGTGAGTCAACTAGATTGAACCCTAGATCCAGAAAAAAAACCCTAGGTAGAAATGTGGTGTAGCCATGGGTGGCACAGTGGATCAAAAACATAAATCTCTAGGGCATAGGCTAGACCGGGAAGCTTTTGTATCTTTCGATTTCTATGTAGTATGGGATGCATAGGAATTCGAGAATATGGAGGAAGCCTGGACTCAAAGAATGATGGACCATGCGTGGTGAATGATCGGTAACTCTGGCAGAACGAGTTTGTCTATGCTCACTAGTATGGGACGGTGGAGTATAGTGGGCTCGGGAACCTTAGTTATTGAGCAATTTGCGAAATTGTTTGGGTGCGACTTTGTTTTAGGTGAAAGCCTAAGTAGAAGGGGTAGAGTGGTATGAGAAACTTGAACCTGAAAGCTTAGGTGGAAGATTGGAACCTTGTTGTGCTAGCTTGATTGTATGATTGTGTGATATGCATGTTTTACTGCTTATTTGCTTTGAGACCAAATCTTGTACCCATGCATGAAAAGAACCTAGAAGAAAAACTTTTAGGCCATTGAACAAATCGAGAACCTAGAGACATGAATCTAGAGTCATGATAGTACGAACATTTGATGAAGCAAATACTGACGACCTACTGGATTCATAAACAATGGCTCGGACAAGAAGGTACGCTACTCGATGTGACCTCTAATGAAACTGAGCAATGGGAACAAGAATTGCCTGCTAGAATGGAGGCACGGATGGAGGCCATGATGAATGAGATATCGCAGAGGGTGCTGGATCAACTATTGAGGGCACTTCCAGAAATAATCCCTCAAGCGGCTCCTCAGCCACAAGTACATGAACCCGCTCAGGTTCAATAACCAGCACCTGTGGCCCAAGATTTCGAACGTCAGAGGACTCGGGAGGGTTTGGAGGAGAGAAACAGAGGAAGATGCTGATAGAGCTATAGAAGCTCCATCCTCTTTCATTTGATGGGACTACTGATTGCATCTCGGTCGACCACTGGTACCAAGAGATGAAGGAAATTCTCAATGTATTAAGGTAATGGGGTCCAGACAAGTGGCACTGGCCACACACCACTTCAAAGGGCCAGTAAGAAGTTAGTGGCGTATGATGAGGATAGACCCTAATATAGATGTGGATAACATGAGCTGGGAGAACTTCTCAGAAATATTTTATGAAAATTTCTTTCCAAAGGCAACCTTAAGCAAGATACAAGAGGATTTTGTTTAACTAAATCAAAAGGACATGACTGTAGCTGAATATGAGAGGAAGTTCACCGAACTAGCCAAATTCTCTCCAGATCTGATTAGGGAAGAGAAAAGAAAGGCCAATCGATTCGCACAGGGTCTCAAAATGGAGATCCGAAAGATAGTGAAGACTCTGGGCCTAAAGACCTATAAAGATGTCGTAGAGAAGGCCCTAACACTAGAACAAGAATTCAACCTGGAACAAAAGTTGAGGGAGAAGAATAAGATGCCCAGGAGCGAAAATGATCAAGGGGCTCTAAGTGACTCCTTAGAGTGAAACATGACATTTCTTAGCAATTTTCATTGGACTTAGGACTTAGGGACTCTAACCCACCGACCAATCACTTAGGTATTACAAACCTTATGAATCAATCATAAGAAGAGAACAACCATAGCAACCATGTGTCTATTATGATGGTGCGTGGTTTGCATCACCATCTTCTCATCTTAAATTCCACATTCATGAAATATAAATAAAATTTCATAATATAAGAATAAGCTGAAAAATAAATTTCAGAATTTAAAAAATTACAAAATTATTCACTCATCATTCAATATCATGCACCAAACTTTAGAATAACTCCTAACATGATACTAACATGAAATGAGCATCATAAATGCATGATCTTGAATATTCATCAAAACTAAAACATACCCAAACACTAAAAAATAGAAGTGAAAATATGCCTCATCATTTTCTAAAAAACACAAAAAATGTCACACAATAAGGAACATGCTAATAGCTCAAATATGAAAAGAGTGTTTAAGAAAACAACTTCCACCTTAGATGAGACGTCTTCCCCGAATTCCAGTGGAGGTTCCCTTTGTTTTTCCACTTTGAATCTTAGCAAAACAACTTTCTACTAATCACTAAATGCTGGAACTAAAGGTCTCTCACCTTTGCACAAAAGATAACGAAATGAAAAGAAGAAGAAGAAATTTGAGAGTACTATTGTGAGGTATCTCTCTTGTTCTTGGAATGAGGGATTGTGTGCAACTTAGGGGGTTTGTATAGGTGTTCATGAGCATATGGGACGCCCTTGGGCAGTTCCTAGGCAGCTAGGGCAGCTCTTAATGTTATAGCAAGTTTCCAAACGTCTAGAGTGTGAAAAAAGTAAGTAAGCTCATGGATAATCTTGCCTATTTTCTTATGGCACCAAAGAATATTCTCTAGCATCTTTTCTAATTCAAATTCAGAGAATATCTTCATTCTAAAACCTTTCTAAATCTATTTCGGACGTCCCATAGTGAGAGAGAATATTCTCTTAGAACCTTTTCCTTTGGTTTTCTTGCCTGCTCATCACACAAGGCAAATAAGGCATGTTTTCTTTCCTTCTCTTTTGGACGTCCAACCAAGTGAGCACAATAGCACCACATGAGGGACACCATATCATAGTCTTAGATACTGATTTGGGTTCTAGAAAACTTTCTGATTTGAACTAGACCCATCGATGGCACACCAAGTGGGCATATCCCCTAGATTTGGCGCCATGGCTAGATTTCCCTTATACACTTTCTATTTTTGTTTCTTGTGCAGGGGTGACGGCTAAGGTTTGTGAGTGAGCATAAATTCTTATTTCAGACCTTTCCAATTAGGTTAATTCATATGTATGCACACACACATGTGCATGGGTGGACCGATTTTACTTAGGTGAGTGAGGCATGGAGAACATGATCACTAGCTTGGTATATGGAATCAATCTTCATGGATTTTCAAACCCTAGGTGGGATGTCCTATAAATCACTTTTGTGGTATATTGGAACATCTTTTATGGAATCGAATAAGAGAAGACTTCCCATGGCAGTTGAGTAGGGTGGGGTGGACCTGATCATAGTGTTCCACCCATGTGACTTGCACATGCTTTGGGTGGTCATGCCTTCATGGGTTCGCATGTATTTAATAAAATTTAATATCTCCCTAACCACTAGGAATTTAGGTGTATAACCTATAATTTTGGAACCACATGATCAAGACACAAATTTTAAGGTATTGTTTCGCCTGAGACATTTTTCCTTAGAAACCTTCCTTATTTAGAGCCCACTGAAGGTACTTTACCTGAATCTTGGCCAATTGTCCCTATTTTTGGATATGTCATGTGTCTTGTTAGTTTATGCCATTCCATAGAATTTTGGGTCATTCCAAATCCTTGAAGTACCCTAAATTCCATTTTTTTTCCTAATTTAAACCCTTGAAGGTGTTTTGGCAAAGTAAGAACCCTAATCTTGACCAATTGAGCAAATTTTTGGATATGTTGATCAATTGGCCGGTTCAAGTCACTTTGCTTCATTTAAGGTGATTTTGGATTCTTAAAAATCACTACACGAGAATTTTAGAACCTGTCAAATTTAGCTTTGAAACAAGCTTGGTTTCATTTTGCAGCACCCAAATTTTACTGAATAAACCTAAAATTCTATTTTATTTGGTACAAAGTTTTCAGGGTCTTACATGAGCTCAAGAGCCCAGTGGATCATCCCAAATATTTAAGTCATTATTTCAATAAATAAAACATATGTGTCAAACATTTTCAAATATTACATGATTCAAACATTTCATTGTTCAATTGTTGTAGTTAAGATCGAAAGGGGCCAAACTCGATGTCTTTTCATATCAAAGAAGGGGAAAGACAATCCTTATGCCAGTTTCCAATAGGTCTAGGGTCTTAGTCGTTATCGAAGAACTAGGGTCTTACCCATTGTTCCATTTTATTGAACTAGGGGCAATCCCATCGTTTCATTCTTAAGAACACCCATAGAAATCGCTTGTGGGACACTGCGTCGATACATGGTTATAATCTTTATTGATCTTTTGTTAAGCATAAGACATGTCAATCATGCATAAGTGTAGACATGGATTAAGCATGGTAACATCATAGCCTGAAACATATCATCACATATCATGCGTCTTTATTCATGTAAGCCTAAGCATGCATATTCTACATGGCATGTATAATCGTAAAGCATGGATATTCAAAGCATAACACACGTGCAAGTCTTATTAAAATCAAAATAATAAAGTAAAACTTGGAAATCACTTCCACCTTATACCCTTAATCCTTGGTATTAGGATTCCAAGCTCCTTGAATCTTCAACCTTGAAAGTAAAGACTAAAGGGTTATTAACATGTTTCTAACATTCCTATATCATAATCTAATGGTCTCTTATCATATATGGCCCATAATGCGAGAACATCACCCTACATAAGCCTAAGTAGGGTCTTAGGTTTGTATATCACTGTAAGGAAAGGCATTATTGCGATACTCAGTGTGTATAAGTGAAAATGGGGGTTTATAGATGCATTACCGTGGTAATCAGTGGGCATCAGTGCGTTATTTGGTAAGATATCATGGTAATTTGAGATAAGTCAACTTTCACCAAACGTTGCACTACTATGGTAACGATACACACTATCGCAGTAGTCTAGACAGAAAACAAGGAAAATGATGGCACTATTGTGGTAACAATGATCATTACTGTAGTAACCAGTGGGAAAACCAAATTTTTGGGCCTTTTCTACTCATTCTATGTTGTCCTATGAACATAATATCCTACTACTTTGACTTCTAGACTACATAACATGTATTTGAAACTGAGATATGGTGGCTATACCTCTGTTGAGCATTCAAACCTCTTCGGTTGATCAGCACACAACCCAACAACAGAATTTATGCCAAACTCTATTTTACCCTTCTTCCTACTTGTAACACCCTAACTCCCTAGAGACAGGTTTAAGCTCAACCATAAGGCAGGTTAGGTCCTATGTTATATTCACAAGTACACAACTTACATCTCAATTCTTTATTCTAACACTTATTGAAATACTCATAAATACAATTCCATTGAGTTTAATTTTCAACAAGATAATACAAGTGAATAAAGGAAAACTTCAAACTCTTTACTTATTCAAATAAAATAAAGAAATACATTATTGAATTCATATAATCAAAAGAAAGAGTACATGACCCTAAAATTTTAAACAAAAATTCAGTGAAAGTCTTTATTCAAAATTTGGACAATATGTCAGTACATAGATACTTTCTAATTCCTTAGCAAGCTTGATCATGCATTTCAAATTCTTGAAAAATAGAAGGAAGGGGTGAGCACATAGCCCAGTGACCATTCATTAAACAACTAAGTTACTATTTCAAATCAATAGCACATCTAAATTCAAACACTTTCATACATTAAGTGATTCAAGCAACTTTTTGGTTGTAGTTGACATTAAGATTGAAAGGGGTTCTACTCCCTTGATGTTTTTAATTTAGATACCCTTTTTTAGGGTGGAAAGACATTTCTTTGTTACTTTTCATTGGATGTCACATACCAAATATCCCTTAGTTACGCCTTACAACCACACACTCCAAGCATGTGTTAAGAACACCCATAGCACCTATACGGGTCACTATGACAGTACGTGGTTCTTATCTTCAATTTCTTATATTTAAGAATCACATAATCATAAAAGAAATTAAAAATGTAAATATCAGAATTTTAAACAACCAAAAAAGCATGAAAACATTGCATAGCATGCTTGAAACATTGAATTAAATCCTAAACATGGATTCTAAGCATGGCATGCTCTCACGAGTGATTAAAACATAAAAAAATGCTGAATTAAAATTAAAATATGATTAAACGTTCTGAAACTAAAATAAAACATGCTAAAAAACTAGAATTCAAACAAGTATGAACATGCTAGAAATTTCAAAGAGCAAAGTAGAAGTTCAAAAAATCCCCTCCACATAAATCCAAGTTTCTTGTTGAATCCAGCAGAGGTTCCCCTATTCTACCACTTTTAGAACTTTAAGAACTTCTAATCACCAATAAAACCACTTCAACAACTCTCTAAAATACTGAAATAAAAACTTCTCATACAAGAATAAAAAGAGAGTGAGAAGAGGTGTCAAAAAGAGGGTAAGAACAAGCAAAGAGGGAAGTGTCAATTCTTTGCTTTGGGATGAAATGAATGTGAGCAAGATGGGGTATTTATAGGTGTTCATGAGCCCAAGAGGATGGTTTGGGCATGCTCACACTAGAAAACCTTTCCATTCCTCCATAGGGACATTTTGGAATGCATAGATTAAGTGTGCACATGATTTAGAATGTGGGCTGATTTGGTTTCTAATTTCTAGTGTGAACACAAGATATAAGCTTTATTTGATTTTTTATTTATGTGTGAACACAAAAGGGGTTTAGAATACTTACTATTCTTTGTTTGGAAGTTAATCTAGGTGTGATATTGTGAGCAAGGCAACTTTGCAAAATGTTTTGGTGATTGATTCTTTTTCTTATGCACACCAAATCAACAAGATTTGGCAATCTTGTATTTTGAATTAAAAACTTCTAACATTGTTCTTAAGGTGTTTAGAAACATTTTTCGGCAATTTCTATTCTTGGATTAGAAACTTCTAATCTATTTCCTTAGGTGTTTAGAAACATTTTTCAGCAACTTCTATTCTTTAATCAGAAATTTCTAATTTGAATTATTTGGAATGTTTTTGCTGTGTAGAGCATGATGTGTATGATCACATCATGGTGCACATGAAATCATTCATTCATGGTTTCTTAATACTAAGTGGGACGTCTCATAGGGGTGACATACTTGATCATTTTCATGGCATATAGGATCATTCTACATGAACTCAAATAAAGGAAACATCCCATGGAGCTTATGGTGGGGTGAGTATACACATGATCATGGTGTTCTACCCATGTGACTTGCATATGCTTGAGGTGGCCATGACTTCATGGGTTCACAAAAATCAAACAAAAATTAATATCTCTTTATTTACAAGGAATTATGATTTATAACCTATAGTTTTGGAATCACATGAACCTAATGCAAATTTTAAGGTATGGTTTGGCTCAATGTGATTTTCCCTTAAAAACTTTCCTTATTTAAGACCCACTGAGGTCACTAAGAAAATTAAAATCCAAATCTTGGCCAATTGTCCAAATTTTTTGATATGTTATACATTTTATTAGTTCATGTCATTTCATTTTGTTTCGAGTCATTTCGATCCCCCGAAGTTTGTAAATGCCAATTCTTTTCTAATTTAAATCCCCTAAAGGGTGTTTGGCAAATGAAAACACTAACCTCGACCAATTGTTCTAATTTTCGGATATGTTGTCTAATTAGTTGGTTCATGTTACCTTACTTCGTTTCAGATTGTTTTGGGTCCCTAAGGATCATCAAATAAGACTTGCAAAAACCTGCCAAATTTAGCCCTGAAATGAGCTCAGTTTCATTTTGTACCCAATTTCACTAAATTGATCTTGAATTTCATTTAATTAAATACAGAGTTTTCAGGGTATTACAATACTACTCTGTTTGCTATGTAGAACAACTAGGGACAAAAAGGATGATAAGAACTACTGGGAGAGCAAAAACAGAACAAGATCATTCTTGTTGGGATGAGGAGATTGGTGTGATGGGGCATGGTTTTAGAGTTGCAATGGATATGGTTTGGAAGATTTTGTGTTGATTCCATTGTGGAACCTTGCCAATTCTCTATGTTTCTTGATTCCCACACACCAAGGAAATGAAATTATCATTTTTAGAAGTTGTTCATAAGTTAGAAACATTCCATTTGGCAACTTCTTGAAATCCAATTTGCATAGTTTTACACACATTACTGCAGCAGGCCATCGCAGTAATAATATGTGTTTCTATTTCAATTTTCTGGGCTTTCAACTAACGCGATAGTCTTTTCCAGTACTGCAGTAGTCAATCCACGAGCTTCTAATCTATTTTTCTGTTCCACTATTGCGGTTATCCATTTCATTACTGCAATAACCATAGGGTTAATTGTGAAAAATTATGTGTTTCATCTTGGTTCATCAATCCTTTTGTACATTGGCTTGTATGTATGTCATACTACAATTTCATGGATTTTCTCAAAGATTATTTTATTCAAATATTTTTATTTAAATACTTAAAAATCTTGTCAAAAATTCAGATTGTTACATGGTCTGTAATAATCCAAGTTTTAGAAACAAAGACAAACAAAGGAAAAAAAAACCAAAAAAGGGTGAGAACTACAGTCCCCAAAATTGGGACCACGGTCCTATGTGGAAATTGAGGTCCTACATCCCAAAATTGTGAAATAGAAGGGTCTCGTGAAGACTGCAGTCCTAATTCAGGTAGACTATGATCCTACGAAAACAATTTGTGAAAATACTAGCAAGGACGTGGGATCGCGGTCTGGGATCGTAGTCCTATGATTAGGATCAATGTTAAGACTGCAATTGTGTGATTGAAAATTAGAAATGAAAGGTCAGATGCACGTCGCAATACTACTAGCTTATACATACATTAGTGCACAAAACCCTAATCACACCGTTCTTCCCTGCAATTGCTCATCATGCTCATAAAAAACCCTAAGCGTGCAAACAAAACCCTAGCTGCCTATGGCATCTACTTCTTCCCATCAACATGCTAGTTTAGTTCCATGTACTCCGTCTTCCTGCTACGGAATACTCACGGGAGAAAACCAACACAGGGGCGCTACAATCTCATTCAGAAGAACTAAAAACTGTGCTAAAGTGTGTTGCTAGGTAAGAGACCACGGTTAGATGATTATACCAATCCCTTGTTATGTGTTATCATGCAAAGAATCAACTAAAACAATTTCTAACAATTGACTACAAGGCATAATGTTTTTCTACCTTATTTCATGTTTTATGATCTATAACAACCTATAACATGGGGTTTAAACCCATGCTATGAGCAAACTATCATCACCACTCGTGAACGTAGCTAGGATACAAACATATGAAGAACAACTAATGGAGAGGTATAAAACCCTGCTACTACCGAGATATTTACTTTTGAATCTTAAGCTGGATATATCACAGCCTCAGTCATGAGGGAAACAAAAAGGCTCAGGGGATGCGATTTTTCGAAATACCTCATGAATGTTGTGGTGTTGACATGGTAGTACCCTATACACGCAAGAACAACCTCGCGTTCCTGCAATAACACTGGGAGTACCATGGTAACACGATAAACAATTCATTTATCGAACTTTTTGTGCACAAAATTGTAATCACTACAATGTCGTCTCTAAACCATGTTAATAACAGGCTAACAAAAACTACGAAATGATTATTTTGCACTCCTTTGCATACAACACACACATTTACTTAAAAGTCATTAGATTTAAAATCATAAATATTAAAAATATAACAAATGCTGAAAATGGTATTAAATCACTAAAGGTTGAAGACTACTTAACGAGTGAAGTAACAAAGCAAAGATTCACAAGGAAGTGAGTGAAATAATCAGGTGGAAGTGAATACCTGAAACTCTTTAGTACTATTTTGGTTTGAATATGAAACATAATTGTGTGTTTAATGTTATTTATTGTTTAAAAGAACGCTAGGAATGTATGTGTCTCATATGAATGCTTGGTTGCATTTTTGTGGATTCATAGCGTTCCATACTTTGTATGAATGTTTATTACAGTTTAGAATTCATGTTATGCATGCATGTAATGAATAGTATGTTTGAGGTGACTACAAGCATGATGAATTGTTTATTTATATCCTTTGCAATGTATATTAGATATTGAAATTGTAAAAATGCTTGTGGTCACTAATTTAAGACAATTAGGTGAATGAACTACGTATCGGTGTGGTGATGAGGATACTGTAGTTAGGTTCAGCATCATCGTGAGTATTCCTAGCCCTAGGTGGGTCTCTGATCGAAATGCGACTATGGATTTAAGTGAGACTTCACTCCCTGGTTTGATGATTGTGTGAGACTTCAACCCCAAGATACGGTTTCGAGTGTGTAACGGGCCTTTAAACATTACATTGAATACTCCAAACCTAAGTTGGAATGCCAAGGAAGAAAGCATTTTAGTCTTAACATGAGCTTAGATAATTAAATTGTTGAAACGGTTAATGCATTATAAATACTTGCATGTTTGTATTTTGACTATTATAATGCTCAAGATGTTTGTGTAAGATCCATTGGGCTCTTGAGCTCCTCTCCACTAATCTCTTTTTAGGTAACCCTTAAGGACACTTATGTCGATAAGTGAGGAGCTGCATTTTTGTAGTCATGATACACTTCACTATTTGAGGTTGTGTAGGAGTAGTGTTCTCGTCATCTACTAGTTGTAGGGCATGAGACCCGCATTTAATTTATGTTTGGTCATTTTAATTATTGACTTCAGCCATAGGGCCAAGTATTCTTTATTTACCTCATTTGAACTCAAGCACGAGGTCTGGATATTTTGTTTATCTTAGAGTTTAATCATACTATTGTTTTTGGACATGTCATCCCTATTTTAAATCAAGCATGATAGTTTTGTTCATGTTTGCTCACTCTGATATTTTATTGGGATGGTGTGAAAAAGGAAAGAACACAAGTGACGACTCAATTCTTAAATATGGTAAGTGGGAATGACCACATTAGTTAACTCGATTCCGTCTCAAGGTGTGAGAGACAAAGACACCCAATTAGCGGTGTATGCGACAGGATTTGGGGGTCAGGTGTTACATTATTACAACATGAAGTTTTACTATTTTTTTTATACAAAGTTCTACCAACTTCTTGACTGGATTTGTGGATTGTATTGGTAAGAAATGAGCCACCTTAGTGAGACAATGCACAATCACCCATACCATATCTTCTCTTTTTTAGTTCTTGGGTACCCCGCTAACAAAATCCATTGCAATATTTTCACATTTTCACTCGGAATAGGGAGAAGTTGCAACAATTTGATGGGCATTCTATGCTCTACTTTTACTTGCTAATATGTTAAACACTTAGAGACATAGTTGGTTATATCTCTTTTCATACGTCGCCACCAATAAGTTTTCTAGAGTTTTTGATAACATTTTATTTCCTTTTGGATGTAGAGTATACTTAGTCTAATGTGCCTCATCCAATATGGTTTTCTTACTTTTTCCACTTTCAAGAATACAAACTCTATCTCTATGTCTCAATATATCCTTCGCATCTATCTTGAAATCTATATGTTTGATTGTTTAACGCCATCAATCAAATTTGTCATTCACTTATCTTGCCTTTATTTTTCCCTAATCTGATGCCAAAAATTTGCTTGGAAAGTCATAGTGTATAGGTATATCTTCTTCCCATCTCAAGTTACACCCAGATTATAATTCTCAACTAGTTGGTACATGTGACCTTTTTTCTCATCTTGTTGGTTAAATTCCCTACTCAAAGCATCAACTACCACATGAGTTTTCCTTGGATAGTAATGTAGTTGAAAATCATAATCTTTGAAGAATTCCATCAATCTATGTTGCCTAAGGTTTAACTCCTTCTAAGTGTAGATGTACTTTAGACTCTTGTGAACTGAAAATAAATCAAACCTTCACCATAAAGATAGTATCTCTAGATCTTCATAGAAAACACAGTTGCTGCAAGTTCTTAAATCATGTGTTGGAATATTATGTTCATGAATCTTTAGTTGTAGAGAAGCATGTGAAACAACCTTTCCATCTTGCATCAATATTGCCCCTAATCCATTCTTCAATGCATCTATGTATAATACATATCCAACATCATCCATAGGGGTAACCTAAATCGGGGTTGAAGTTAACATTTTCTTCATCTTTTGGATAGCTTTACATTTTTCATCCCAAATGAACTTGATTCCTTTTCGGGTTAACTTAGTTATAAGTTCAGCTAACCTTGAGAAATCTTGGATGAATATGTGGTAATATCCAGCGAACCCCAAGAAACTAACTTCTAATCTTTGTCTTAGGTTGCTTATTGTTTGTAACTGCCCCCACCTTCTCAAGATCTACTGAGATGCCTTTTGCTGAAACCACGTGGCGAATTAATTTGACCATCTTCATCCAGAACTCACACTTACTGAAATTGACATATAATTAATTTTTCCTGAGAGTGTCTAGTACACTCTTCAAATGTTCCACATGTTTTGCTTTTGGCTTGGAGTATATTAATATATCATTGTAACACCCTGACCCCTGAATTCACAGTGGACTTGACCACATGGCGGGCTAGGCTAGTATTACATTTACAAGTGATTCACACTTGACTTTCTAGTTCTTTTATCCCAAATCTTATTAAACATTAAGAGTACTCAACTCAACTAAATACAATAAGACAAATCAAAGAGAAATAAAAGAAATCTTTAATTTTATTCAATGAATGAAAGAGGAAAGAGTACATAACTCATGTTAACACTATAATAGAATATTCAAAATTGGGCAACATGCCCTTACATTTAAATAGAAACTTTCTAAATTAATATTCTAACTATGTTTATGCTTCTTTAATGTGATCAATTTCTTGAAAAGGTAAAATAAGAAGGGTGAGTACAAAGCCCAGTGGATCATTTTAAAACAACTAAATCATTATTCCAAATCAATGAGACATACAAATCAAACACTTACAATCATGAAGTGATTTAAACAATTTATTATTTTTAGTTGTAAATTAGACTTAAAGGGGTCAACCTTGATGTTCTTATCACAATACTTACCTTGAGTAAAAAAAACATTTCTTTATGCCAAATTTCATTGGACTTAGGGTCTCACCCATATTCCAAGTATTTTGGGACCTTGCCCATGTGAACTAATCACATGTAAAAAACACCAATAGTAATCCTTGTAGATCACTATGATGGTACGTGGTTTTTATCATTAATTAACTTTCTTTGATCAACATTCATGAACCATAAACTAATTCAATAAATTTCGGCATGAATGATATATCAACATTAACACATGAAAACGTCACATTTAAGCAACACACATCCAAAATAGACTTAAGCATGTGAGCTCCAAGCATGGCATAGTTTTATGGTGATTGAACATGATAAACAAAAAGTAGAGCATGCTCGATAAACTAAACTCTAAAACATGCATGAACAGCTCATTAATTTAAAACAACAAAGTAGAAGTTTAGAAACCATTTCCATCTTAGTATTTTCACTCTTCTAAAGCCTTAGTTGAAACCTTTTCAAAACTCTCCAACTGCTACCATGAAATTTAGTAGCACTTCGTTACTTCAACTCCAACTGCTACAAAATTTTCGCAGCACTTCGTTACTTCTACCCTAATTGCTATTTAGAATAGCTCCAAAGAGAGAAAGAATGCTAAAAGAGATGCAGAGGGGGAGAGAGAGAGAGAGCAAGAATGAAGTATCAATTCTTGCTGAGATGAAGAGCATGTGAGCACAGAGGGTCCTTATATAGAGTTTCAGGGGTTGAAGATTGGTAGGTTTGGATGTTCGGTGAACAGGAAACTTTCCAATTCTCTTCTTGAGCGCTACGCATGTGTGTGTAGGGTTAGGCTTTTGTGTTTCACACTTTGTAATTCACTTCTTTTGCACACAAATTCAGAACATTAACGCAAGACTGCGGTTCTTAGTTTCACAAGACTGCAATCCTAAGCTCCACAAAACACATGACTATGTGCCTCCACGAGAGGACCGTGGTCTTGCAGCTCCTTTAATTGCAGGACCACGGTCCTCATATGGAGGACCGCAGTTTTGGTTAGCAAGACCTTGGTTCAATTTTTTGGGATTTTCTTTGTGTTTTCAGTTCATTTCAGCACCAATTCCATCATTTTCCCTTTTTCTTCCAATTTTTTTTCGAGTTTCTATTTATTTGTGTTTCCAATTTTTTTATTATGCACCAACATAAAGTATTACTTGCTATTTCGAATGTCATTAGTTACTTGCTAATTGTTCTGAACTAGAAAAGAATTCCAATTGACTAATTATACTCAAATTTTCATATAGTTATAGGAAATTAATTCCATCTTCATGTACTTCATTTCGTACAAATTTTCAGGGTATTACAACCTACCCCCCTTAAAAGAAATTTCATCCTCAAAATTTGTACTACATATCATTTGGTTAGGTATTTCTAACAAAAAGATCTAGATACTTAGTCTTCATTTCACTTTCCAGCTCTCAGGTGGCTGCCTCTACTCCGCGATGTTTCTAGAAGACTTTGACTATGAAAATATCCTTTGTCCTCAGGTTTTGTACCTTGTGATCAAGGATCCTCACTGCCACTTCTTCATAAGTAGCATCATCTTGGATATTCACCTACCCCCAATGGATTATGTGAGAGGAATTAGGTTCGTACTTTCTGAGCATTGATACATGGAAGACGTTATGCACCGAGGACATTTGATTTGGTAGATCTAACTCGTAGGCGTACTCTCCAATTCTTCTAAGTACTTCAAATGGACTGACAAATCTAGGCAATAGCTTTCCCTTATATCCAAACCTCTTAATTCCTTTTTGAGGACTTATCTTCAAGAACATTCTCTCGCCTGTTTGGAACTCTAGGGGTCTCTTCCTTTTATCTACATAACTCTTTTATCGGTTTTATGCTGCAACCAATTGCCACTGTATTAGTTTGATTTGGTTATTCATCTCTTCCACATGTTCGGTCTAGTAAATGCATAATCCTTAAGTTCAGCCTAATAGGTTGGTGATTTGTAGGGCCCTCCATAAAGGGCCTTGTATGGAGCCATCTTTATACTAGCTTGATAAATGTTGTTCTAGTTTCCTTTAAAGTCCAAGACGCAAGACCTCAACATATCTTCTAGTGTCTAAATAACTCTCTCAGACTGACTATTAGTTTGAGGGTGAAAAGCAGTACTCATGGTGAGTTTGGTGCCCACTCCTTCTATAGACTCTGCCAGAACTGTGAAGTAAATCGAGAGTCTCACTGAGATATTATCGTCTTGGGCATAGCATGAACTCTTACTATCTCCTTCACGTAGAGTTCTCCCAACTTATGGACTTAGTCTATAGGTCTAATTGGCAGGAAATGAGCCACTTTAGTGAGGCAATCCAAAATTACCCATACAACATCTCCTTTCTAGTTCTTAGATAATCTACAAATAAAGTCCATAGCAATATTATCCCACTTCCATTTAGGGATAGTGAGTGGTTGTAACATTTCAAAGGATTTCTGGTGTTCTGCCTTCACTTATTGATAGGTTAAGCGCTTGGAGACATACTTAGCTACATCTTTCTTCATTCCTCACCACTAGTAGGTTTTTCTGATGTTTTGATACATCTTGTCATCACCAAGATGCATCATATACTTAATCAGATGGGTTTCATTAAGTATGGATCGCTTACTTTGTCCATTCTGAGGTACAAAAATTTTATATCCAATTCTTAGGGTATTCTCAACATCTAGCATGAAGTTAGTATGCTTACGTTATTCAATTCCTTCTGTCAAGCCCATGAGCCAGTTGTCTTGCCTTTGTTCACCCTTGATCTGTTGTAAAGGATTCGGTTGACAAGACATGTTGTAGGAATAGGCTTGGTTCTCATCTAAGTTTATGCTTAAATTGAACTCCTCAATTAATTGGTACATCTGACCTCTCCTCATCCTGCTTATTATACTTCCTACTCAAGGCATCAACCACTATATTGGCATTCTCTAGTTGGTAGTGTAATTTGAAGTCATAATCCTTAAAAAATTCTATCCATCTTCGTTGTATGATGTTCAATTCTTTCTGGCTATAGATTTACTTCAAACTTTTGTGATTTGAAAACAACTCAAACTTCTCATCATAAAGATAGTGTCTCCATATCTTTAGGGCAAATACTATAGCTGCTAACTCCAAGTCATGTGTTGGGTAGTTCTGCTCATGGATCTTCAACTATCGCGAAGCATAAGCAACAACATTTCCTTCCTGCATTAGGACTTCACCCAACCCATTCTGCAAAGCATCTATGTACAAAACATATGTGATACCATGAGTTGGAGTGACTAGGATGGGGGTCATAGTCAATATCCTCTTTAGTTCTTGGATGAATCTTCGGTAGTATCCAACTAGGCCTAAAAAACTCCTGATCTCTATAACTGTCTTTGGTTGTCTCCAATCCATAACAGCTTCTTCCTTCTCCGGATTTACAGCATGTCTTCCGCTAATACTATGCGACCAAGGAGCTTAACCGTCTTCATCCAAAATTCACACTTGCTGAACTTGGCATACAATAGGTGTCTTCTAAGGGTCTCCAACACCAATCTCAAGTGTTCTAAGTGTTCAGCTTCTGACATAGAGTAAGTCAGGATGTCATCCTTGAATACCACTACAAACTAGTCAAGGTATTGTCTAAACATGTTGTTCATCAAATCCTTGAATGTTGTTGTGGCATTATGTAACACCCACGAAGTTTGTATGAATTTCAAATAAAATATTTTATTTGAAAATTTTATAACATTTTTAGATCTAAACTATGTATACTCTAAAGTATGAAATAAATTAAATTAATTGTAAATCCTTGGTATACTGGAATCAATAATAGAAACACACACACACACACACACACACATATGTACACGGATATATGTAAATATGAGATACGAATATTAGATGAATACAACAAGTATATAAAAATATTTGTTATGGTTGTAAAAATAATATCACATAATATATTACACATATTATAGGAGTGTATATATATATATATATATATATATATATAATAGAATGTATAACGATTAATAGGTGTAAATTCATAACAATTTTATTTAATTAAGAATGTTATATACCTATATTTATCTAATACAAGTATAACATTATATAAGTGTAAATTATAACATTTATAAATTTATAACATTTTATAATATATATATATATATAATTTTTTGTTTATATGTATAATTTATAAAAATACCTCCCTTGAGTGAAAATACATTTTTTTTATGTCAAGTTTCATTGGATTTAGGGTCTAACCCATATTTTAAGTATTTTGGGACATCACTAATGTGAACTAATCATATATAAAGAATACCCATAGTGACCTTCATGTTAATTATGACAGTACATAGTTCTTAATCTCAGCATCTTTCATTAAATCTCATAATCATCAATTATAAATAAAAAATAAATTATATTCATGAAAGATAATCTCAACATGTTTAACATATAAACATCAAAACATGAAAGCAAATACTTAACATGCATCATGCTTTAAAATAAACCTAAACATACATAGCCTAAGCATGACATGGTTTCATGATATACATGCAAATCTGAATTTTTAAACCATGTTATTCAAACATAAATATGCATACTAAACTAAATAATATATA